>VYZW01052395.1:35970-101355 GCA_013401315.1 Balaeniceps rex
GGAGTCAAGCTGTGATCGTCGTACTCATATTAGTATCGACTTGACAATTGGAGTTGTCCTATAGGGTACAGGTGCACAGCCCAGTTCTAAATGACTTTAAATGCCTTCTTCTGGAATTGATATGCAAAGGGCAACATTAAGACTTTACAAACAGTACAACAGGAAGCAAGGTGTTGGGGGGAGTGGATCAAACCATATATTTTAACTTTGTAAATTCAAATTTTCTTTTAGTACTTTTGGTTTTATAAAAAGCAAATACTATAACAAATAGAACAAATAAACAGACCAATACGCCTCCTCCTTATGCACCTTTAGGAGTATATAGCTAGGGTAACCAAAATTTGAATAGAATAGAATAGAATCGAATCGAATCGAATCGAATAGAATAGAATAGAATAGAATAGTTCAGTTGGAAAGGACCTACAACAATCATCTAGTCCAACTGCCTGACCACTTCAGGGCTGACCAAAAGTTAAAGCATTTTTTAGTGACATCCTGGATCTGATTGGCCGACTTCTGATAAGCCCTACTAGAGGTGCTGAGTGTCTCCAAATCTTACTGAAGCTGAGAGCTGGACATACTCAGCAATATGTACTTTCATATATCCCAGTCTTAGCACAGTCATAATGCAAATGATTTTATTTAAGTGCAGATGAGAAGTCTGTGATAAAATAAAGATACGATATTTCCTTCCAGGCTGGTATTGCTTCCACTGCAAATGTTTTACACAAAAGTTACTTGGTTCAAGATGCCAAGCCTGTGATGTCTGTGAGTGGGACAGGGGAGCAACACAGGAGGGAATGCCTTCTTCTGGCCTCACTGGAGGGGAAGTGCTCTGCAAAGTCCACAGTCACTGTCACTGATGTGATGGGAGTGGAAATATGGCTGCTCCCTCTTTTACTGCTGCTCCATCAATAGGTACAGCCAATCCTTGTGACAGTCCACTTCTTCACCCAAAAATCACGGTGTTCTGGGGAGAAAATATGGAATAAAATGATAAATATAATCCCAGTTTTTAAAATGTGGAAGAAAATAAGGAAGAAAGTATAGGTGGGGTAAACAGTTACATAAAATACACAATCAACCGCAAGGTGTTTGAAATATTTATAGATAAAACATTGCAATATCAGTGAGTCAGGCACTAATATTAAGTTTATTTGAAAAAGGAGACTTTCTCCAAACATTCTGTCAATACAACAAGGACGACTAAGACACCATAATTCTGTGAGAAGAGCTAAAATTCACCATAAGCTCAAGGTATTCAGCAATTACAATTATAACAATCTGGTTTTTTAATACTTGGATTGCAGCGGTGCCTCCTGTAAGTAGCTTGTAATCAGGACTGTTGCTTCCCTGCTGCGTACTGTATAAATATTTATGAAATTAGTAAAATAATATTTTAAGGTTTCTTTGAAATGTGAATCATGTCCAGATCCAAAGCACCTACTAAGCATCTAGCCCCAAGACAGTGACCCAGAATGCCTTAATTCTGCAGTGAGATTGTTTGACATCTCCAAAGAGCAACCCATAAATCCTGCACAATGAGGAGACTGGTTCCGTGCAGTGCAGGATAGCTTTCTGCTGGGGATGGCAGACAAACTGAATTAATTCTTATTTTCCGATGCAATTTCCACTGTAATTCTTATTTCAAGACATCAACGGCCTGAAAAGCATATAGCATGACACAATAAAGTATATACCAGAATTGAAGCACAAAGATTTTGCTGGAATACCAAGCTGAAAATAGAGCCAGATGCCTAGCTGATGGGTCTTGACCATATGCATTGTTTGGATGTTTAAATTGATGTTACATGGATTTGACATCAAATTCAGACTTTGTTTGCAATGGTCTCAGGTTTCCAAGGGACATCACATTTACCACAGTTCTGTGAAATATAAGATGGTAGGCAAACTAAACTACCTTATTTTCCACCACAATAAAGAACGTGTGTGTGTTATCGAAAAGGTCCTAACACAAGAACATTGGTACAATCTCTAGACCAGATCACTGACCCTTTCAGTGATTGTTTTAGGAATCTTGTCATGCAGCTTTCTACACATGACAAGTTTTTCTACCAAGAAATAAATATCAAGGGTTAAAAACCCAAGCTGACTCTCATCTTGCTAGGCTACCACATTTTCCAAGTTACTGATCTTAAATCCCCTACATGAAGTTGTGTGTATTCCCATTTTCCTCCTTCTCTTGAAACCGTAAAGCAATTTGCACACTTGAAGTGAAGGCCTCCCCATTGGGTGAGGTTTTTGCCCTGTTACTGGGGGTGCGTTTTAGTTACTGCAGAACAGCAGGGTTTTTCACACAAGCCAGGAACCGCTACTTTATAAATGCATATATGCTAAATAATGAAACTTATCATATCCTACAGGGTACATTTTTTGAGTTGTCAAGAGAGCATTATTCCCTTCAGGAGATCTTGATGCACATGAAAGCAAACTGCACAATGTTGCCTGCATGCTTTATGTTGTTTTTATTCTATTAATTTCTGTTGGAAAAAAAGATAATGTAATATTTGACTATTTAAACTGGTAAGATAAATACTCAAATGTTCAAGAAAGAAATGGAATATGCTCTGTTTAGGCTTTAAATTCTTAATAACTCTTCCAAGGTTGGTATCAAGCCCAGAATAAAAGGAGGAGGTTGGCTGCAAGTTAGTGCCTCACTTTGTAAAATCAACAACTGCTCTCTGAATTACAGTGCTAGGAGAGCTTATCCTTGCTGACGATTGACAGGCTATTATCTTGCTGAATAAAAAATGAGCAATCAAATGTGAAAGGAAGCTCTCTACTTGGAACCAAATTCTACACACCCTTAAGCGTGACACAAACTTGCTTAAGTCAATGAAGCCATTTTTTAGAAGGATTTTTACAGCTTGGCCCTTGATAAGATAAGTGCCTACACATAATATGCACTTGTCACTATGCTCCTGAATGACTCAAAAGACTAGTAATGTGGCAGAAAGCCTTTCACCTGTAGACTGTCAGTCTGAATCTGTCAAGCAACCAAAAGTCCCTGCTGCAAGAAATTTTATGCAAAAATTCCAAGCAGTGCTAGGAGAATATTAAGGCTGCATGTATAGTTATATACTCAGATTGGGAAGGGTTGTCACTCATTTTTAATGTGCCCCTTTCTGCTACAGCCTGCCGATTCAACCTTTAATAACCCAAGCACATATCACCTTTCGAGCAGTGCGGTACAGGCATTTTCCCCAAATCTGCAGAAATCTTTGCTTTGATGAACAGAAATCTTTATTCAGTTTCTGAGCACCCTGTAAGCTTATCGCAGTCGAAGTGAAGGAACACAAAAATAAGCACTTATTTGAGTGGCACTGTACATCACAGTCACTGTCACGATCAAAGTTTAGTTGTACTGAAAATGTCTTTGCTGAAAATCAATTGAGTTAAAATACCAAAGCTGAAAGGAGAAATACCTGTTTAAACTATGTGGAAATTGGTCCTTTATATAACCAGGAATATTAGTGATTGGTAGTCAGAAACTAAATAGGTTTTGCCTCCTGGGATATCATTTGCTGTCATCAAATGAAATGCAAGAGTCCTAAATTCTCCCTTAGCCTCTTCACAGGAAAATCTGAACAAGAATACGAACACCAGAACAAGAATCTCTCCTAAAGACAAGTTCTGTTGCCTTATTTTTTTCCAAGAAATGCCCCCTCTGAAGGTCTCCTCTTTCCTGAAGATCTCTCCACATATTAGCAAATTTTCCCACTTGCCCTTACTACAAGACCTACTGTGTAAAATCTCCTATAACACAGAGGGGATTTTTGCTAGTCAAGTGACTCAGGGTCACTCAACTCCAAGCACAGGCTAAAGTTTTGAAGAAGGTTTTGTTGCAGGATTGCCCATGGGCTGAATCAGCACCTTTTTATGCTCCTCATGAAAAGAAACCTAAATGAAGATGGTCATTCATGTAGTGGTCACGTGTGTTTCTTCTGCTGCAGCAGGAGGAGTTTGTGTCTGCATGGTTGTATAGTACAACTGTCTGCAATGCCACATGGCATGCTTTGAGGAAAAAAAATGGGTTGAGAGCCCTGAAAAATCCTGTGATGCTTGGAATAGACAGACCTGGAAATCTTTGTAACATTATCATTTGCTGGGATTCTGATTGCTGGTCAGCACTTACAACAGATTCACTATCAGGTCAAGCTTTTCAGGAGTTGCTGTTGGGCTGGAGGCTAAGTTCAGATTTAGTCACACAGGACTGAAATGAAGAGAAATATTTCAGTCAGAAGACAATAATTTCTTGCTTAAAATGATTAATTATGCTACTAATTGAAACCAGGATAATTAACTTGGAGAGTGATTGACATCACGCAAGCAGAGTTGTAAGAAACAGCAGTAGCAGTGATGCTGACCCACTGAGGAAGCATGCAGCAGAGTGTGGTCAAGGATCCCTTGTCCACAGAAGGGTACTTGGTTTGTACGCTAATTGTGGCAAAATCTGCCCATGACGGCTCAAGCACCTCCACAGCTTGATGCCGAGCCCTCTGGGGAGGTGACTAACTTGGCTGCAATGGTGAGTGTCCTACAAGCGAGGTCAGAGACCTCCTGTGCTGCATGCCCCATCTGCACACTGGAGGTGCACCTGAGCTGCTTCTGCAGCCACCAGCTCAGGTCTGGGCTCATTAACACCTCTCCCCTTCTCCCCTACTCCCTATTTGCACTGAAGGAGGAAGAGGAGGCTGTCTCATCTGTCGGTATAGAAATGGAGAGTCATCTGGATCCAGCAACAGCTGTAAGCGCCTCTGCCCACAATTCAGCATCAGCCTGAAAGTAAGGATGGGAAATATTATTATTCAGTGGAAGGGAAGTGAACAGCTTCTGTTGCCTTGGAGCTATTGTTTCTCTCTCTACCAGGGCTGCTTTGAATATTAAAGAAAATAATAGCGATCCAAATTAAAAACTGTGATTAACATTTTGTACCAGCCCAGTGTGCTTATGCTGTGAGAAAGCAAGAGATAATAGAAAACTACCCAAAGCCTGTCTTGCAAAAGTGAGCAAGTTCATTAAGTTGTACAGTGGCTGCTGCAATAAAGGTATTTTATAGTGCAAAGTGACTCCTGTGTTGGCATGGGCATAAAGCCGCTGTTCTGGAGAAGGCAGAAAACATGTCTCCTTTAATTTTTAATTAATAATTTAATTTAACAGGAAGCACATTTTCTTTAATTTGTGTTGTGTTTTTTTGTTGTTGTTGTTGTTGCCTGGAACACTACTGTGAATATATCCTGCAATGGCATGTCCATGAATATTATTTTTAGATGCAGCTTTACCATTCTTTTTTACAGGCTTAGTATTAATTTAAAACATTTTTTCTTGCTTCTGCTGCTATCTTCAGTTACAACCCCCATACCAGCCACATGCCCTTACACATTCTTTCAATTTTTCTTTTCAAGACAAGCCCCAGCTATTCTATTTAAATGTCTTCTTTCATTTTTTTTTAAGTTTAAAACTGCTAAACTAAATTACTGTGCATAGAGCTTTTGCATATGACATGTATGGCTAAAAATGATTGTTCTTTTAATCAGCACATGCTAGAAATGACAGGCTGAGAGAGTTGGGGCTGTTCAGCCTGGAGAAGAGAAGGCTGCGGGGAGACCTTATTGCGGCCTTTCAGTACTTAAAGGGGGCCTATAGGAAAGATGGGGACAGTCTTTTTAGCAAGGCCTGTTGTGACAGGACAAGGGGTAATGGTTTTAAACTAAAGGAGGGGAGATTTAGGCTAGATATAAGGAAAAAATTTTTTACAATGAAGGTGGTTAAGCACTGGAACGGGTTGCCCAGAGAGGCCCCATCCCTAGAAACCTTTAAGGTCAGGTTGGACGGGGCTCTGAGCAACCTGATCTAGTTGAAGATGTCCCTGCTCACTGGAGGGGGGTTGGACTAGGTGACCTCTAAAGGTCCCTTCCAACCCGAAGCATTCTATGATTCTATGAAAAACAGAAATAAGAAAATAGCTGATTGAAGAAATCATGTGTGTGTGTATAAGTATCTATATGTATATATAAAATCTTTAGCAGCAGACATCACAAAGGGGTTGGAGCTTCTTTTTAGCACTATCTCATGCAGTTCAAGTTCCTACACAGCCTGATGTAGTCACCTTGCTGCACGTGTTCCCTTCACTCCCCCTATTTGGGTCAGGGCTGCAACTACCCTTACAGCCTGAATATGTTGAATTTATCAGGGTTGAAGACATTTCTGCACAAAAGACCCTCATTAGATCTTTACATTTCCCTTATGTACAGACATGGATCTTGCCCATAAAGACAAAAGGTTACCTGAACATTTTCTAAATTTTATAAAATGCAGACACACAAAAAACCCCAAACAGATCTAACCTGGGGAAAATTGGTACAAGTTACTTCTCCTTGCAGGCTGTACCTTGTGTTAAGAGGTGTTAAGCAGCCACAGCTTAGAGTATTACAACATTCAGAGTGCTGAAAAATCCAGTGATAATATGAAGCCAGTGCATTTGAAGTGGTTCCTGCCAGTCTGTTTTTATCGGTCTTGGTCTGTTCAAAACTGAAGAAAGCATGCCTTTTTCTATAGTTTTACAACTATTGGGCAAATTCTACGTGGTGAAAGTTGATACAAACCCATTAACTTCACTTAGAGCCAGAAAGTCTTTGCAACAGTACTGGTGAGGCCATTTGACACAATGCAGTTTGGACAGGGTCTTTTTAAGTATTAAAAATTAATCTAAACTTATGCTTGTGCAGAAAGCATTCCAATAGCAGTCCTACAGCAATAGAACTTTTAATTTCCCAGCTTTGAAATATTACATTCACCAGTTAATAGGCTATGTAGTTGCTAATGAGTAGGTATGGGACCTCAAGGATATTCCTGTTAGAGCTGTAGAGTGTCTGTATGTCCCATGCAGTGAGATGGAAACATCCCCATATTTTTCAGTGAAGTGCTGAGAAGAGCTACATGTTTATTCAAACAATCTGGAAAAAGAAGATCCACAAAATTCAAACAGATTTTTCCCAAAGGTGAGGTTTTTAGACTTCTGATGATAACTTTCTGCTGCCACTGCTGTCAATTGTAACAGAGAGTGGTCCTTCAGATTTGCTGATAACGGTACCCTGTGCTAATGCAGGAATTTGGCTGCCAAGCATAAGCCTGCTTTAGGAAGTGGCAGGAGAACGGAGGGGCAACGTTCCTGCTGCAGCTGAAGTATCCACAAATGAGAAATTCTTCTGCTAGGTCTCCAGTCATGTTGTCCCAAAAGGAATTTCACTGGAAACCTGGCTACATATGATGGCCATGCAAAGAGAGCTGTGGAGCATGGAGATCCCAATTTAATTTCCCGTGTGACTGAACTTGGGAGTCACTGATCTCAAGCACATTTGGCAGACCAGAAAGCTGTGCCTGGGAGACCACTGTGACCACACCAGACTAGGCACAGAAACTAAACTCTGCCTCTGACTAGCTGGACAAGAGCATGTGTGGTTGAGTCTCCTCATAACAACAGACTAACACGTAGCCCAACAGGACTGGATATTTATTTAAATGTAGAGACTTCAGTGCCTTGTAGTCCTCCTCGACTTTTGTATGTATTCCTTCCCTAAAGGAATTCCCAAAGGCTTGCTTTTAACTGAGGTTTTACATCTCCACGGGTCAGTGTTAAAACTGAATGCAATGTTTATTCTGACTTACGTGCCAAGAAATGAAGAATTATAGACCTGTGAGTTGCATGTGGCTTCAGATTTGGAGACTGTTCAGCAAACAGGAAATCCTTACTCTACAAAATGTAAAGCAGTCTTTTCACGGGGTTCAGAAAACACTGTACAGCAGTGTTAGTGACAATAAGTTTATAAGGATGAAGGTGTTGATGCTAGCAAAATATAACAAAGAGAAGGTGGTTTATTAGACTTACGAGGTTAGCACTTCATTTACAGAACATTGCCCTACCTATTTAATAGCCAGCAGTGATGAAATTCTTGATTTCATATCTTACTAATGTCTTTTTCTGGCTGCTCCATGGAATGTGAAGTTAAGTCTAGCCTGAAGAAAGAGGTTCTACACAATAATATTCTGCCATCACTTATGGACAAAAAGATTCGCTTAGGTTTATACACATATGAAAGAAGGAAAGTGCTTTGACTTGAGTGGAATATTTGATGACTGATGAAAGCTTAAGGAAAAAGAAGAATGTAGTGAAATCTACAGCCTTAGGGTGGACTAGAGTCCGAATTTCCTTGTCTGGACATTACCTGCTACAGTAGCTTTGCAGTTCACTCTGGAGACACTAAGCTACTTCTGTAGGAAGGGTCACTGGTACTCCTAAGGACTTTACTTGCCGTGAAGCAGTTCAGCTAGTGATCATCTGTGGGTTTTGTAATGAAATAAAGGATTATATTGTCCAAAGTCAACAGCAAGCAAACCTTAGGGAAGGAAAAGTCCTTTGGGGTACAGTCTGTTGGCAAGTAGACTATACTGGACCTATGACATGTACCTTTGAAGGGTGGAAATTCATTATGATTGATGTTGAAATAGTGAGCAGTTTGGGTGGTGTTTACCCTACACACACCACATCCAGATTGGATTTAATCCTGTGGCAAGATTAAACCCAATATTTTGCTATGCAGCCAATGCCACAAGAGATACAGTCAGATAATGGGTGACATTTTTAAAATAAAATAGTACAGGAATGGTGTCTCAAGCATGGAGTTAAGTGGACTTTCCACTTACTCTTTTGACCTCAGAGTAATGCTATAGTAGAAAAATGGAACAGGTTGCTTAAATAGCAACTCAAATGGAGAAACAGTGATGCTGACTGTGGAAGAAACATACGGCGGGATGTGCAAGTGCTGAAATTCCAGCAGGTTTCTACTCGTAGTCCACTATACGAAGGTTTTGAAGAATTCCCTGAGCTGAATCAACAGTAGCAGGATGCTTTGAACACCTCGGTGTGGTATCCAGGAGATCAGGTGAGAATTCAACACTCATCACTTGGAAGACACTGGGTTACTTTACAGCACTTTTGAGAGAAAGGAGTGTGGGAAACTGTAGATACTGTGGGAGTGAAATTAATTATTGCTTTGGCTTGGATGTGATCCAAGACCCAAGTCTTCTTTCTCCCTCCTTAGGAACTGCTGACCTCCTGAATGAATAAGCAAAAGCCATTGTTCAACCTGCATACTACAGAAAGTGTCCATCTAGAGAGTACACACAGCCTGCTCTGAACTTTGTTATGGAATGACTGGAATAAATCCATTGCTCCCGGCCAAGAGTGCTGGTGCAATGTAATGTCGCTAGAGACCTGTGGACAACCTTACAGAGACCATAAAACTAACCTTATGTCAATGCTGATGGAATACTAGACTACAACCTCGACCCAACTACTCCCATAGGACACAGTGTATTCTCAAATTGAGGAACTGGAAACTTTAATCACCAAATATGAAAAGGCTATTATTTGTCAAAAACAGGTGACCATTGCTATCAAACATGATACTGGCCAGATTGTCAGAATTGCGACACAAATAGAACAAACTGCTGGACATCATTGGTATGATGTTTTTATGAGATATGTGCCATCTGCAAATGACATATCGCATCTTATGTTACATCCTATGATCATTGTATTATTGTGCTGTATTTTATTAGTTTTGCTATTAATATGTTTTTATATCCATGTTTATCATGTATCTTGCTGTGCTGAAAGCATGCATCACCACTTGTTATCTGATTTGGGCTTAAGTAAGTGCCCGAGTCTTCCCCCTGCCCTCATCCCCGGTGAGGCAAGAGGAGTAACAGTACCTCCACTTGCTGTGGTAGTGGGTTTGCTGGGTGTTTGGTCTATACCGAGGGGTGAGTGTGACTGTTCACTCAGCTCTGGTTTTGGCCCAACACACAGCTCATGCCATGGCTTGACGTGTGCTGGAGCAGCCGTTGGGGCACAGCGAGAGCAACATGCGGGCAGGACACAGTGGGAAGAAGAGATAAGGGCCACTCTGGAGCCATTGTCACCTGCAGACTCCTGTCCCCTGCAGCTCCCATCTCCTGCAGAGGAACTGTCTGTCGGTTTCTTCAGAATCCACTAACATATGGAAATGCATAGACCAGCCTCCCAAGCTGGAAGGTAGAAACATGCCAGCTTACCCAAAAAGCCTCTGGGGTGGCTCCATCAGCAGCCAGACCACTGAGACTCCTGTGCTCCCTGGTGTGGCACAGGGATGCCTGCACCACGAGGGAGGAGGAAGGGCGAGCACACTCATCATCAGGCGGTAGCTGCTTTGCCTGTAGGTGTGTAAGCTAGAGAGTTTGTGAGCTAGAGAATTTGTGAATTGATGAAGCGATGAATTAGAGAATTCACATGTTATGCTAGTCTGCACAAAGGGCATTGAGCCCACATTTGATTTTTTTTTGAACTTAATGAACTCCTGAAATAAAGTTTAATTTTCTGAGTATGTTGTCCTGTAAATTTTAGACATCCAAACAGACAGCAACATTTTGACATGCGGCAGAGGTAAAAAACTGGCAGAGAAAGTGAAAACTGGCAAATTCCTTCCTTCAGTTGGTGTGTGTCTCTGATTACTAAAGTTTATTCAGTTTAGACATGAGATGGATACACCATGCATAGCATAAGATACCTGTAACTCATTGGGGATTTAGACATTTCTTAGGTAATAATACTATTTATTTTTTAAAAAGAGAGCACGCTCTGTTGTGGGCTTTAAGGATGAGAAAAATGTCTGCCAAATCATCTAAGCCTTTAAGACAGGAGTTAAAGTTTCTCCCTTTTCTTTATCTGTCACTATTTCTGTAGGTGTTAGAAGGTCTGCCTTGAGACATGCCTCGATCCAGAAAGACCAGGGAGAAGTAAGGTTGTTTGCATTTGTGCTTGTGAGGGTTTACTTTAGGCACAATTATTCAAGTTCAGATGTTTAAACATTCACTCTTTCTCTTGTTTTAGCTTAAGAGAATTATTCTTACCCATAAAAGAGAAGATCCTATTCCAAACCTCTTAGCTTTCTCTAAGGACCTCTGCTGCTGTAAGATTTTTCAGTCGGTTCCTCTTTCCCTTCCCTACTGTTGTCCTTATCTAGGGAATTTTCGTCTGCCAGAGGAGACTACAAAGCTTACAGCATGCCATGCATATCTTACATACTGTCCTGGGAGTCAGCTGCAGAGTCACCATTTCTGTCTGTTGTCCAGTCAATGAAAATAGATTCTCAGTCCTACAATTATGAATCACAACACAGGTCCTGGCTGCCTTGCCTGACTTTGCTTGTTTTGTATGAACAAAAGGGAAGATGGAAGGGGCGAGGTTTTCCAAGAAAAAGGCTATGCCACTAGCTGGTTACTGAGTCAAATAAGCTAATTCCAAATCTGCTCAGTAGATTTCAGTGGAAAACCTCCTTTCCCTTCTAAAAAGAAACTCTACAATCCTTTGGTGTTTGGCAAGAAAGCAGACTGGCTGAAAGTATTCTGCAAAAGCTGCTTCCCAGCTCTCTTACAGCAAGTGTTTGCTCATTAGTAGGAGTCATTTGCTAGAACTGACTCCACTGCAGCCTCTCAAGTGCTGCCAGTCAGCGGCTTTGATTGCTGGGGATTTCTCGAAGCAAGCGACAAATGTTTCCCTTCACCTGATGCGGCTGAGATAACTGGCAATTACCAAAACTTTACATCTTGCTGTTTAAGCCTCTTGGCTTCTGTGTCTGAGGCCAATTGCCACTCTCTGAGAGAAAGAGTGGTTCACTTTGTTATATCGGGACGTACTGACATTCATGTTCCACTGTCGCTACTGTATTTGTATCAGGACTACGCCAGCAATGGGTTAAAGGGTGGGTGTGGGGGGAGACTCAGGGAACTTAAATTGCAAAAGGGATTAGTAGCCTTGTTACACAAGCCTGGAGGTTTAATTCAAAGGCATGTTGAGCCCAGCACTTCTTTTATGTCTGACACTGGTATACTGCTCATAACAACATCATTGGTGAGGGTAAGTGAATGTGGAATTCACCTGCATTTCCCTCTTACATTTTATTACAAGTTCCTTCAGGAGTTCAGTAATTATTTGGCAGAGAGCCTGGTAGCAAGAACAAAAAGTGTACACTGAGAAATTGGTCACTGTATTCGGTTTCTTCACGCATGAGGAAACAGCATATATAAGAAGCAGCAATCTGTAGTCCAGTGAGAAAATGGCAATTTTAATAGCAAACAAGCAGACAATGAAGTAAAAGCAATTCTGCAGGGAGATGGCAAAGGAATAGCAACAAAACTTGCTGTGGGGAGGTCTTTAAGGTCTGTCAATTCAAGGCCTGACAGCCCTTTGAGCCCTGCAATGCTGCATTGGCACTGACTGCAGAAGCTGAGGCTGGGGCACATCTCTTCTGCTGACTCTGCCATGGGATGGTTATCTCTGAGAGAACAAGCAGCTGAGGTCAGAAATCCTGAAACAGCTTGGGGAGACTTGCCAGGTTTCATCTGTCAACACCCTTTCTTTTCTGTTGCATGGATCGACCACGTGGAACCTTGGGAAGTAGCTAACGAAGGTCTTTAAGTTGCAATTATCAACCTGGCAAGGGAAAAGTGATGTGTGGATACAACAGTTCTCAGCTACTTGCAAACCAGAAATGGGCAAGTACTCTTTGTGGTCCCAGTGAGGAGTAATAAAAAGTGTGGGGGGGATCTGCTCAGACATCTCGTTTGTGTTGCTGTAAGCCATCCCTGCACATCCTTTCCCTGCAGGCTGAGGTGACCCATGGGTATTCGGAGCCATGGCTGTGGTTTGTCACAGCTTTAAGTGACAGTTCTTTCAGGTTTTGTTTTCTGTCCTGTTGCTAGTGTCACAAATAGTTTACATAATGGTCATCAGTGAGCAAGTGGGAAGTACAAAAGTGCAATTCATCATCCCCAGGAAAGATAGGCTGATGTTTGAGGCACCTTCCCGGGGCTCAGGAGGAGCAGATTCAATGCTTTTGCTCTGCTGAGAGCTCCTGCAAGAGTAACTCCACCTGGGCTGCTTTACACATAGAAATCCTAGATATGGACCTCATGTCTATAGCACCACAGATGTATCTGACTGGTTGCGTAGCCTTGGGGCAGCAAGTCCTGTTCATCCCACACACGATGGACTCAGTGCACGTGCTACATAGCGGCCGTACATCTGGTCCTTCTGTCGGTCACACACCCTGGGCAGAAGCAGACTTCTGGACACATGGGCAGATGTGATGGTCTCGGTAAGGAGAGAAAGCATTTGGAACTGAGTGTGAAGTGACCTTGGACACTCTCTGCTTTGATTTCTGCTGTGTTCATGAAAAAGGACTTTGTAGTATCTTGGTGAAGAAGCAGACTGCACCAACAAAACAGCAGACACCATCCTCGGTCTGAACAAAACAAGCTGCAAAATTCTGATTTTTTGACTGGTCATTCAAGTAAAAATGTAGCAAAAAGCAAGCATCAATCGAGTGCAGGTAGTGATGGCATAAATATTAGAGCTTTAATAGCTCCTCTGCATAGCACTCACCGAGGCCAGTTAGCTGATCAAAGTCTGCATAGGATTGGGTCAGACAGGAGTCATAGAATCATCATAGAATCATAGAATGGTTTGGGTTGGAAGGGACCTTAAAGATTACCTAGTTCCAACCCCCCTGCCATGGGCAGGGACACCTTCCACTAGACCAGGTTGCTCAAAGCCCCATCCAACCTGGCCTTGAACACTTCCAGGGACGGGGCATCCTGTTCCAGTGCCTCACCACCCTCACAGAGAAAAATTTCTTCCTTATATCTAATCTAAATCTACCCTCTTTCAGTTTAAAGCCATTACCCCTTGTCCTATCACTACATGCCCTTGTAAAAAGTCCCTCTCGAGCTTTCTTGTAGGCCCCTTTCAGGTACCAGAAGGCTGCTACAAGGTCTTCCCGGAGCCTTCTCTTCTCCAGGCTGAACAACCCCAACTCTCTCAGCCTGTCTTCATAGGAGAGGTGCTCCAGCCCTCTGATCTTCTTCGTAGCCCTCCTCTGGACTCACTCCAACAAGCCCATGTCCTTCTTATGTTGGTGGCCCCAGAGCTGAACTCAGTACTCCAGGTGGGGTCTCACGAGAGCGGAGTAGAGGGGGAGAATCATGTCCCTCGACCTGCTGGCCACGCTTCTTTTGATGCAGCCCAGGACAGTTGGCTTTCTGGGCTGCAAGCACATATTGCCGGGTCATGTTGAGCTTCTCATCAACCAACACCCCAAGTCCTTCTCCTCAGGGCTGCTCTCAATCCATTCTCTGCCCAGTCTGTGTTTGTGCTTGGGATTGCCCCGACCCATGTGCAGGACCTTGCACATGAGTCCCTAACGTATGAACTACATCTTAACTGAGTATACAGTGTTGATATTTCAGCAAGCAACTGAGGATAACATTTAACTGCCAGTAAAACTCTTGTGATGACACACAGACTAAGCTGAATGAGTAATCCACAGTGCTTGAGATTTGTTGTGAATTTAGCTGCAACTAAGTGGCATGCAACTTTCTATACATTATTTGTTATTCAACCTGAATCAAGTAGGACCTTAACTTAGGAACAAACTAGGGGCATGACAATGAATTTCTGTGGCAGAATCTGACCCTGCATTAGTCTCTGGGTTGTTTTCTCTCTGGAAGACATGGAATTACAGTCCAAGAGAAGCACTGACTACTGAGTGTATGACTGCAAGTAGTCCATGTGTGTTGTGTTTTGGTACATGGCGTAGCTGATAGATGCCTTGACCTCTGGTAGTTAGAGAGAGGCTCAAATCTTCACTTGTGGTTTTGCATTTTCTCAAGAGGCAGCGAACATATTGGGGTGAGAAGGCAGATGGTAAAATTTTGGTGGTTTGGGAAACGTTACACATGTTTTTTTGGGCTAAGTGTTATTCTTGAGTAAAATTCTAATAAGAGGTGTTAACTGACTTCAGTTTCTGTCACGGCAATATAGTTTCAGCTGCGAAGTATTTCACAATGTTGTTGTCTGACAAGTAACTTTTCTTCTGTGCTGGGATGATGTTGATACCTTTTGGGAGTTGTTCTCTTCTGCTTTGTGGAAAAGAAAGAAGTTGCTTAGGAACACAAGTTTCATCGATTTTCCAAGAACATCAATGGAAGGTATATGTCACGGGCTCAGGCAGAGTTCACTGGTTATCGCACCATACAAGATATTTCTCTGGGGCTTTTATATTTCTTCCTACCTAAGCACCTGAAAGGGTTCGTTTGTTTGTTTGGTGGTTGTTTGTTTTTTTTTTCAAATAGGCAAATTTGAATGGTGCTGCAGGGATATGACAGGCTGCGGCAGCAAAAATACAAAAGTGCTGATGCAGAACTGTGCAGAGCTGTTATGTCAAAAGGATATCTGCTTCTGGACTCTTGCAGGGCAGCTAGTATTTGCTTTGCTTCTCTATTGCTTCTTCCAGGCCTAGAGAGGCCCCAGAGAAAGTGGAGAGAGTTTGTGTGTCTTCAGCCTCTTAATATAGACATACCTTAACTGATATATGCCTAATGTCCATGGCACTGCAGTGGAGTGCACCCCAATCACCCTGCTTGCACCCTCAACATTTTCTGCCTAGGCAAGAAGAGAGGAAACCACCAGCGGTGACAATGCATTCAGTTTCAAGTCTTGCCTTGGTGCCCCTGGGTCAGAAATGGGATATGTGCTCTGCTTGTGAAAAGACAGCACCTAGTAGAAAGCTGAGGTTTTTTTTTTCTTCAGCCTTCCCAGGTAGGAATGTGGGCTTGGATCTTGCGCTCAATCCCTTCTTCTCCATGCAGGCAGCTTCGCAGTAGTATTTGTCACGCCTCAGGGTAACAGAGAAACTTGTTTATCTGCTGCAACTAACCCTGCTGAGTCTTCAGAGGAGTGGAATTACATTCTGGATGGTGACTTGGGCTGCAGCCATGTTACTGAACATTGGCTAAAATTTTCCCTGGTTGTTGCCCTCACTTTAGCCCCCATCAGCGGTAACAGTGTTGGGAGCAGTAACACAGAAAAATCTGTGGAAGCTGTTGGTATTTTATCCACTGTGTCATCTTGCTGTCTTCAGCTGGATGACACGGTGCTGAAAATATTGCAAAATATTAGCTCATGTCGTTCTCCCTGTTGGTTCTCCTGGTATAGCTTGGTTCATTTTTATTGAAAGCATGCATAGGACAACAAACCCTTCTACTCCCATCCAGCAGCAGATGTCTGCCATTTATTAAAAATTTATCTTAAAAAAGAGATCAAACACAGTGTCTGGATTCCTCCGGGTTTTCAGTGTTTGGCTTCGGGAGCTGGTGAGGAAGATGGCCATATTACCATTTTAATAGTAGCTGCAACTTTTGCTGGCGCAACTCCGAGCAGGGCAGCTTAGACTTGGGGGGCACATGGGGTGAGGAACAGCTACAGAGAACAGAGAGGGGCTGCCTACCTGCAGCCAAGGTTGTGGTTGATTTTAAATCTTGATTTCATAATGCAAGTTTGAAATCTTTCGTTCAGCCAGGTTTAGGGACAGGGAGTTGGGTGCACTGTCTGTAAGTGTAATAATAACTTCGCATGTGGGCTGTGTGCTGTTCCCATGGTCTTCAGGAGATTACACAGTCTGATGTCCTGCCATTCATGCCATGTGCAATTTGTGTCATCAAGGGAATTGTTTGGACAGAGGAAGAGATTTTAATTAGGAGGATAGAATTCCTTCAGGATAAAAATGGCTATATATTAGTGTCACACTGTCCCTTCTCAGCACTGCAAAAGAGAGGATGTGGATTAAATATTTAATGTGACGTAAGAGAGATTATTTAGCGAAACAAAACCAGATGCATTTCTGTAGGTACATCAAAGTCAATTTCTTACCAGGAATTTGCAAACCCACACCTCTCTCACTCACGCATGCACACCCCTCCCACCCCCCCCCCTCCCCCAATGAGTCCTCACAAGTCCTGTCACTTGCAAGAATGGACCCTGGAAGTGGGCATGCCGGGTGAGGACAGTTCCTTTCAGTCACTAGCCTACTGTATAACAACTGCTGTGGACACTCACTAAACCTTGTCCATCGCACCGTGGCCCTGGATTTTTTAAAGCAGGTGCTAAAAAAGGGTGGAATATGGAACACGATCCTGTATGCCATCCATTCCCTTGGAGATGGCAAGAGGGACTCGGGGGAGCTAACGCATAAATAGAACTTCTTTGCAGTGATCACAGTTAATGCGTCTGTATGATAAATGGGGGGTGAAAAAGGGGAAGGAGGTATGCAAAGCTGATACTGATGGAAACCCTATTACTTAGGCAATGTTATTCAAGAACAATTTATCTGTGAGAAAATATGACACTTGTAATGTAGCCAAGTCCTTTGCAAGCTGTAGAGCCAGCTGCATAGGCTTGCCTGAGGCACCGAGTATGCCATCTGAGCAAGTTACAAGGAAATCTCTATTTAAATAAAAAGGAAAAAAAAGTAGTTCATGAATATTAGGCACTCTGTGTCCTGCCAGAATGTTCTCTTTTCATATCAAGGGTCTGATTCTTCAGAAGAAGTACTTTTTTGTCCTCTTTCAGACTGCTGACCGATTCAGTGGGGAGATAGTGTAGGAAGCAAAAATCATACTTATCCATGAACTATCTCTGAAATAGAGCTTTCTGGATTGTCCTGTATTTCAAAGACTCATTCATGGGTACATGGTGTGTGATTCAGGACAAGCAGAATGAGATTCCTCCTGTCAAACTGCAGACATCTGCAATGTCTCCATCTGAGCTATCTGTCAACCCACCCTGTAATAATCAATGGAGAGAAATAAGTAGCTATGTGGGACTGCTACTTCTAAAGTGTTTTGGATGTCAGTGTAATATAAGGTGATTTGTGCCTGAGGAGTGCCTACTTCTTTCCCCTAACTGTACAGACATCCTTAGATGTCCACTGTAAAGTTAAGGGAAATGAATCCCCACATGAAAGTATGCATCGTTTTAAAAAGGTTAGCTCACGTTGTCTGGATGGCCACAAGGCATCCAAATGTTGCCTTTTCAGCTTTTCTCTTTTACATTGTCTGTGAGAGATTCTCAGTTTTCCACTCAAATCCCTCCTTTCCATCAAAGCACCGTCATTTTTTCTCAAACTTTTCTCTCATACCACCTGCAGGCTGCCAGACAGCACGATATCCCTTGATAGTACCCCACAGTACAGCAGTCTCCTAAACTACAGGTGTCCTACGTACCACAAGCTCTGCTGTGAAGTCTCAGCGTGTTGGGCGTTGATAAATTGGGATGACAGTGCAGCTGGTTGGGGTTTGCTGACGAATATTTGTTGTTAGAAAATGACAGTTCACAGAAGCAAAAAGGACTGGTAGGGGCATACTGGTTCCAAACAAATTTTCCCAGTGGAGCTTTTTGCTTTGTGATACTGTGAGAGACAGAACAGGCTTGATGGGCTACTAGGAATAACCTGGGTTCATGTCCTGGGAGTGCTCTAGTTAGAGCTGGAAGCTGAACTTCTCTCTCCCACGCATGAAGTATCCACTATCAGCTACTCTAGTGAGTGTGGAAAAGGGAAGAGAAATGTCTTGCATTTTGTGGAAAACTTTGGGAGGTGTCAGCATCATTTGGATCTGAAATGAGAACAAATGTTTTCTTTAAAAATGTGAAAGACAAAACTGTTCTTGCCCAGGAGACCTCAGAAAAGAGACTAACAAATTTAAAAGGACCTCACGCTTGTTAATACAAGAAAGATGAGCAGTGGAGTTTTAACTTTGACTTATATGAGCCAATCACCTTTAAAAAGTCCAGTTGTTTTAAAAAAAAATTATGATGAGGTCCAGACAGATTCAGTTCTAGGTGAAATACACTTTGTGCTGTTACTTTTGTTGCTGCAGCAAACCCAGGTTGTTCAGTTATTTCTCTGAAAGCCTTCATGAATGCAACAGAAATGACACTGCAAAAGTAAAGGTGAGACTCTGAAATAATTTCAAAGCTTTTTTTATTTTCCAAGGTGGAGACGCGTACTGTGTCTAACACACACTAAGCCTTGCAGCAAGTTCCTGCTCAGCTGGAGGTGCGCACAAATGCTGGCGATGCTTCCTGCTGCTACAAATGTGCCCATCTAGATGACAGGGACAACTGAGTTTGTATTTAAAACGCTGCCTCACCCCAAACTATCCAAGTGCTGTGCATTGCCTTTGGAATAGATGAGGTGAAATACTGTAACAGTGCAAGATTCAGAGCTGCTTGGGATTTTTTGTAAACGTGCTAGTGACCTTATTGTGAGTGGTAGGTAGCCAACAGCCACTTCAGTTAGCATTCAGTGCTATAATTAGCTAGAAAGAGTTTTCACAGGATCAATAATTCACCCATTGATCTTTTACATTCATTATTTTGCATCTGAAGGGTGCCTAAGAATTAACTGGCAAATTATTTGGTTAGATGGTGTCCTGTGAGACCACTGTCTGCTTCCTAAAAGGTGAGGGAACGAGTTGTTGCACAGATTTTAGGTGAGTTACTTGTCACCCCTTGTCTGTGGTTGGCAGGACCCAGTGGCAGGGAAATGCATGCTACCCTTGCCACCATTGATTGCAGCCAGCACTGTGCTCTCTTTAGGCACCTGATGATCTGTATAAATCTCCAGGGTTGACCTACACCGTTCTCTGCTTAAAGGTTTTTGGCAAGATCACATATATGTTTCTGAGACCTTTGTTTGCGGGATGATGTGGGAGAGCTGGGGGTGCAGGGTAACAGCGTCCACCACCGCAAGTGTGTAAATAGTCCAGACGAAGGACAAAAGGCAGGTGGAAAATTAGGACATGAACTTTTGTCTGTGGGACCAGCAGCCAGTTCCCTGTGTGACCAAGCGACCCAGCTAATCATCAGGAATTTGTACACTCCCCACCCTCTCTCCCTGGCTGGCACCCACCCATGGTCTGCCTGCAGTTTTGCAAGGCATTCACACCATTTCTCATGGTCCGATCTCTAACGTAGTCAGTGCCATTAAGTATAGAAATGTCTGAACACATGGGCAAAAGGCGTGCGAAGAAGATAGGTAAACAGCAAAGCAGCTAGGGGTGCAGCAAGGACTGTAGCCTCCTGACATCGGCAATACGCAGGCTGATCCCAGCCCGGGAAAGGCAGCTGCCACTGGTAACCCCAGAGCAGGCCCCAATCTAAATTTTATCTACCTTGCTGCCTGCTTAATTAAGGAAAGCAGCTTCCACGCTAGCACCTCCGTGCCAGTTCACGCCATACAGTAATTTTCACCAGCTAAGGAACACGGTTGTGTTCTTCTGCACCAACTTTTAGTCACCAGGAAACCCCTTGTTTCCACAGGCCCTTTCCTTCTCCAAGCTCAAATAAGTAGGAAGCTACTTATTAAGAAAAGATAAATATGAAGCTAGGAAATATGTTATGAAAAAGGAAAAAATAGCTGAACAGTGGCTAAACTCCAACTGTAGCATGTCTGTATTTCTTGTCCTGCCTTCCTTCCAAACACCTTTGGAAACATGCCTGCTTCATGCAAGCTGGATTTGTATTTCAGGGAATGCATGTGCACTACTACTGTGCTATAAATACACTTCTGCTGTACAAGGTCCGCTGGTTAAGTTCATCCAACTTCTCTGAACCCTCCTACCTATACTTTTTGCCTTTGGGTTTGCACTGCCCGACCAGAGCAAAGACCCCAACCTGAGCTAAGCTTACCTGCCCTGTGTCTCAGAGATAGGAAGATTGAGGTCTTGCAGTATTTTTGTTGTTTAAATAATGCTGTAATCTGGTGCCAATTAAAATGGGAAGAGTTTTTTGTGGGTTTTAAGACTGACATATCAATTCAGGTTGTGTCAGTAATGAATTTGAAACATGCTTGCACACATGGCAAGTTGTTGGCTTAAGTGTACCAGTTTCAGTAAAGCTGATGTGACTTCTGCATGTAGATATGGCCTAAAGCTCTGAGGGAACATAAGAAGAAAGGGACTGCAGAGACGAGAGCTGACAATATTGTGTCGTGGCTCCTCTCTCTTCCTCCTCCTCTTTCTAGTTTCACACTGCAGCTTAACAGCATAAACACCTGATGTGTGGCATCCTGCACCTATGCCTAGCAAAGCTACTCTGATTATACTTCCCCAGCTTTTCATAGGAATCAAATGTCCATTCTGGGGTTGATGGTGAAAATCTCTTTTTAGGGTAGATCACAACCAACCTTGGAAAAAACTTCCTGGTTTTGTTGCAAGGATGAAGTCAGTTTTATTACTGCAGCAATTTTATCATCAGTTTTTTAACTGAAATTTAAATGAAGCTTAAAGGGAGTAACACAAGTAATGTTCATGAAGATTTGTTGGAATTTTTTAAAGCATTTCTACTGTCCAGGTTGGGTTCCCTTTTGTCCTCCCTCTTCTTGAATATTGTTGTAATACTTAGGTACATTCTTTATATTTGAAAGCAGAAATATTCACTTAGGCAGGCATTCTTGAATTGTCAGAAAAAAAGTTCAAACTAATTTTGTTGACTACCCTACAGTATGGAGACTGGATTTGATAATCACAAGAACTTGCATCAGAAAATTAATTCTTGAGCCATACAAAGCATGCTGCTCCAGATATCTTCTCTCCGAAGCTACAGCTTTGGGAAGAAGTTGTACTGAAACTTGGCTGAAGGTGAGGACAGATTCAGGGAAAAATGTGCTTCATTACAATTTGTACAGTCTGATTATATGGCACAGCAAAAAGAAGATTTACATTAAAGTTAAGCTACCTATATTTTGATCCAATACTCATACATTTTTTAACTTCCTTGGTGACATTATGCAGCAATTATTTCTGTAATTTTGCAGAGATGGAGAAGTTCAGATTCATTAATTTAAACTTCTCCAAATGTGAGAGACTTAGATTTTGAATCTGAATCATATGCTTTGGACCCATTTCTGTTCTACATAATTAATACCATGATTAATTCCGAGGGAGCACAATGCCAGTGTATCAGGCTCTTGTATTACCATTCCCATAATCTCAGTGCAGGGGATGTACGAAGAGGTCACTGAGAAGCAACTATTCTGAGTGCCCTTCCCTGGTAGTCAGGCTTTTGGTAATGTAACTTGTTGAGATATCCTGAATCAGCTCCCCTGCAGCTGTAGACTTTTCCTGAGCAAAGACTACAGGAGCTCTGACTACTTCCTTGCTTTACTTCTTCTAACTTTATTCAAGGGAAATAATATGAGATATTTAGCTGAGGCAAAAACTCTTATATGGTTCTTTTATTACACTAGAAGAAATAGTTTGAGTGGGTTTTTTTCAGACCAGAATATTTCCCCCTTTTCCCAATCTCCCCACAACAATCTACCAGCTCTGCTCTTGCAGTGGACAAGGAGCAGAGTTGTGTGTCAGCCTTCTACTTTCCTCTCTGTCCTGATGTCCATTCACATCCTGGGGTAAATATCTGCTGCACTAACATTATTTTATTTCCAAATTCCAGGGCAGACACTAATGCTGCTGCAGAGGCAGTAAGACTTCTTTCCTGAGCTGTTCTGTCACTGTTAAATAATATCTAGTTCTTTTTTTCTTAAGAGCAGAAATTCTGGATTATTACAGCTAAATTTCTGAATCCTGAGCTATTTCAAGAAGGCACTAGTTCAAGAGTCCAGAGATATTTCATCTCCATGTTATGTTTTGGATCATGAATAAGATGACTTGCAATTTGATGGGAATGCTTGCTCTCTTCAAAGATGGTTTTGGGGATGTTAATGCTTGGAGTGGTAGCAAAATCAAATTTGTCACAGAAGTCAACTTGTGATTACACTGAACTTTGGAAAACAACGGGGCTTATTTTCTGACTGTTGTGTTCAGTGTGGGGCAGCAGCACAGCAAAAAATGTGGGGGTTAACAGCTTGTGTTACTCTCTGTGCATGAAGTCTTTCAGTTTTGAGAAGAAAATCAAATCTAAGCTGTTCTCCAGACAAATAACCTTTCACAGTTTTCACTTTTATAATCAGCGGTTGTGTGTAGGGTGGAATATGAATAAAAAATAAGAACCATAGAATCATAGAATCATTTGGTTGGAAAAGACCTTTAAGATCATGAAGTCCAACCGTACCTGTCCACTACTAAACCATGTTCCTAAGCACCTCGTCTACCTGTATTTTAAATACCTTCAGGGATGGTAACTCGACCACTTCCCTGGGCAGCCTGCTCCAGTGCCTCATAACCCTTTCTGTGAAGAATTTTTTCCTTATATCTAATCTAAACCTCCCCTGGCACAACTTGAGGCCATTTCCTCTCATCCTATTGCTTGCTACTTGGGAAAATAGACCAACACCCGCCTCGCTACAACCTCCTTTCAGGTAGTTGTAGAGGGCAATAAGGTCTCCCCTCAGCCTCCTCTTCTCCAGCCTAAACAACGCCAGTTCCCTCAGCCGCTCCTCATAAGACTTGTTCTCCAGACCCTTCAACAGCTTCGTTGCCCTTCTCTGGACATGCTCCAGCAACTCAATGTCCTTCTTGTACTGAGGGGCCCAAAACTGAACACAGTACTCGAGGTGCGGCCTCATCAGTGCCGAGTACAGGGGAAGGATGACTTCCCTGGTCCTGCTGGCCACACTATTTCTGATACAAGCCAGGATACCGTTGGCCGCCTTGGCCACCTGGGCACACTGCTGGCTCATATGCAGTCGGCTGTTGACCAACACCCCCAGATCTCTCTTTGCCAAGCAGCTTTCCAGCCACTGATCCCCCAGCCTGTAGCGTTGCATGGGGTTGTTATGGCCAAAGTGCAGGACCTGGCACATTGCCTTGTTGAACCTCATACAATTGGTCATAGCCCATTGATCCAGCCTATCCAGGTCCCTCTGTAGAGCCTTCCTACCCTCAAGCAGGTCAACACTTCCACCCAGCTTAGTGTCATCTACAAACTTGCTGAGGGTACACTCAATCTCCTCGTCCAAGTCATTGATAAAGATGTCAAACAGAACTGTCCCCAACACTGAGCCCTTAGTTAGAGTTAATTTAGTCACATGCTTATATTTTGTGCAAAGGCAGAATGGTGTCCATGCATTATAGATCTGTTAAATATCCAAGGGAAGATGCATCATGACAGTTTTGAGCCAAAGTTTAGATATTTAGCCTGTAAAACCCTCGAGATAAGTGATTTTCAAGATTTTCTTTCAAATTCTGTTTAAATAGTTTATTTCAAAACGTTCCTTCTAAGTATTTACAACACAAGAACTACAATGAAGGTTTGCTGCCTGACAACAAAACTGACTGAAGTACAAATGAAACTGTCACCATTCAAGTTGAGTGAAACATAAAAAGGAAGCAAATGACATGAATGATGAAAACTAGCTTAGATTTTAAAGTGGTTCCATTATCATTAATCTAAGATGCTGTTAATGCAGGCAGTTTACAGCACCTTGCATTCTCCATCCTTCTGTACATATTTGATGTTTCTTATCTTTAAAACACTTGTTTCAAGGATCATCTTTTTTGCATTTATGTGGCACCCTGCGCAGGTGAGTCATGGTACAGGTCTGATGCTATTGCAAATTGTAGTGATGTATCTAACAATAATAATTACTCATGGAAGACATGGTGGGAAATGCATTCTCATGTGCCTTTTCTAAAAAACCCCGACCATTTATCCTTAATCAGCTTATAATAGTACTTGTGAAAACCGTTCACAGAGATGGCAATGAGGTAATTTCACTGATGAATCCCTTCAAAGACAAGTGGGTTTTAAGGTAGGAAATAAAAAGAGAAACATGTCACATATAAGTCCATTACAAAAAGGGGTATAAAACCAGAATGAAAAAGGAAGAAGTCATTGCTAACTAGCAACCAAAGGCACATTGAAGAAAACTGTCTCAGTGATAGGGGTTACAAGACGAAAACTGGCAGGCAGCGGGAGCAACACTGTGTAGATCATTTGCTCTTAAACTTACTTTGGTTTACTGCTGTTGGAAGTTACAGTCCTGGGAGCAGCTGAGGCACACAGAAAAAGTGATCTAGGTAACTACAGAGCTGCTACTCTGACCTTACAGTATACAAGGAGCTGTGTAATATGATAGCAGAGAGAGTTTTCTGGGAATTATGATTAAAAGCTTCGACTTCTGAGCTATGAACCAGAGAACACATTACTAGCAATGACACAGCTTAGTTATTACTGAATAACAAAGTTATTCACCAATATGACTTTGATCTGACAAAAGGGAATGCCATTTCTGTGTTTGCTTTCAGTGAGCAGCGAGGACACGACAGAGAAGCTCTTTTTGCTGAACCAACAAGCCATGATATCAACTGGGGAAAGGAACTCAAAGACTTCAGCATGGAGGAGACTTGGAATTTCATTACATCAACAACTGTCTTGAGAAAAAGCTTTGGGAGGATCTGTGTCATGCTAGCCCTTCTGAAGGGTGAGGAGAAAGGGCACAAGGAGTCCTGATGAGCTCCCTGCCCTCAGTGCAGGCAGAAGTGACTTTTCCAGTCACAGTGTGGTAGAGATTGTAGTTGCAGACATAAGGCTGGTTTGATGAATCTGTCCAGGCAGTTTTTCTACCAAGTCACTGGAAAGCAGCTGAAGCCCTTACTCTTAGGAGAGACTGGAGGTCTCTTTGAAGTGGTGCTGCAAAGGGGCTGCAGCTCCACTCCAGCAGGAGCTCTACTCTTTTTCTTTCCTAAACCTCGTCCTTTCCTAAACCTTACCCTTACCCTTACCCTTACCCTTACCCTTACCCAGATTACTGCGAGTATGCTACTCTGATTTCAGTGTATGCAAGGTTTTAAAAGATATTTTGAAGGAAGAATTTAAATAAAGGGATGAAAGTCAATTCTAAAGGGATGAAATTCAGTGTGCAAGACAAGGACAAACTTAGCTCAATATCTGCCTTTGGTAACCTTTACTAGATAGGGCTATACCTAGCCCCTATTGCCTTCACTGATGCCTTTGATACAGGACCACAGGAGAAGTCACCTCAGTTGGAGAAAAGGGCTGAAGGACCAGCTACAGGGAGGCAACTGTGAGTTGTGTTGGAAGGGTCCCTGTCAGACTGGGAAGAGGTCATGATTGTAGCTCTGGCTCTGGTCCTGTTTTATGTGTTCACTAATGACCTTGTCACAGAGAGTACTTGTTTGCTAATGGAATTTGCTGACAACATGGTTTTAGGACAGAGAGGATTCCTGCAAGAAAAAAGGGGATGACTGTGATAAATAACGGGGTAATAGAAATAGGATTAGATTTAACACTATGAAGTGCTAGCTCATGTGTTTAGGGAAGAATAACAGCAGTTTCTTGCAATATGACAGGAGTTCACCTGTCAAAAATTACAGAGAAAAAAAAGTCAGAAGCATCTGTAGTAGTAATGGAGAAAAAATCACTTAGGATACTGAAACACATCAAATTTTTCACTTTCAGCAGAGATTTCCATAGGGGATAGCTCCACAGGGATAAATTCCACTATATACACCCCTCTGCAAGGCACTGGTGAGACCTCTCCCGCAGATTGGGTGTCGTCCTGGTCACGCATAATCAAGTATTATGAACTCACATTAGAATACTTGCAGAAAACAATATTACCATGACATCAATGATGTTTTAGAACATACAAAAAACATGTTACTTTGCCCAGCAAAATTAATTGCTTTCTAGGAATACCTCAAGGGTACAAAGGCTAGGGAGGGAAGGAATTACTTAAACTGAAGAGCAATGCTGACATTGCAATAAATGCATATATAGAACAGAAAGAAGTTCCTAACAGAGAAATGAGGATTCGGATCTTCTAGTCGGAGTAGTAGGGCCAAAAATCCTACCCCTTCCTCCTCAATAGCAGTGTTTTACAAACATGGGCAAAGAGCTGGCAATGATTAAAAAGCAGACTAAGCTGCACAGAATATTTAGTCACAAAACATGAAACGCGATTTCATTACAGTTCTATTGCAATAGTTGCCCTGCCAGTTCATGGCTGGTTTTGCCACTGAAATACCACATGGATGGGATGTCTCAGAGAGATCTAAGAAGGATGCTGTTCCCAACACTACGATCCACTGGAATTTCATGGTGAGAATAGGGACAAGAGTGATGTTCATGTGCCAAAAACTCAAATGCAGTGCCCAATAACATCAACAAGTGATGTAACTGGACACATCTCCATTGAGTTGATGAAGCTACACCCACTTAAACCAGCTGGGAACTTCTGTTAGCTGTTAGCAGCGTAAGGCCCAGCACACAGAGCACACTGGGTGTGATTCTGCCCAGTAAAGGGCAACAGTGGAGCTACCCAGCATGCCTAGCCTCACAGAAGTGTTATCAGTAGTATCTCACTGGAAACTGGGGCATGAGTTATTAGCCATCTTCGAGGTTTCAATAGGATATAGTTTTTTAATCTAACCAACTTGCCTCCTCTTCACTAAGAAAACAAGCAGAAAGGATCTCTTCGTCACGTCCAAGGCTGGACCCCTCCAGACGTCCTGCGTTTCTTAAAATAACTCTTCTTGTACCTTGATTAAGGAAGTTTATCTTCTCCAGATGCTGTTAGACATGGTGCTGGTGTAACCCAAAGTACAAACATGTATTATCCTTTATTTTTGTGTATGCACCTGAGTGTGAGTGTGTGCGTGTGCGTACCAGCCTTTTTAACAATTTTGTTTAATTTACAAAGTATTTACTAGCAAGTAATTATATAAATGATATAAAAGTAGCTGAAATCAGCCAAATAAGCTGGTTTGAGAAAATGATGGAAAGGTGGAAAGGCCATACATTCACATGTCTTTTGGCTCAATGGATTCACTGAATTCCCCATTTCTGGCCACCAAGTATACTAATCTGCCTACTAAGTGATACTGCCTTCACTTCCAACCAGGGTCTATTAGGGAATAGCAGAAACAAATACCTGTTTCAAAATCGATCAGTTTTCCTGGGGTCAGACATAGGGTTATCAATGTGACTGAAGGAGTGCATGCATGCTACGTGGTTGTGTGTTGGAAGGAAAGGGAAGTTATTGTGGTGCAGAAATGGCTCTATTTTGGAGTGTTTTGAGGTTTGGCTGGCATGAGTTATGAATGGAGGAACTTCTTACAAGTGGTCTCCTCAATATATTTTTCTTACATTTTTATTTTGATAGAAAAAGTTTAAGCAACTTTACCTTCATGAAGAATGCCACCTGGGAGAAGTAATGGAAATACTTTTAATTTTGGATATTATTATGAACTTACATGAACTTACAGGTACATAGATAATTTAACAGTTGAGGATGAATAATTATTACTCTGATTAATTTAGATACTAAAATGAACTTGCACAAGATAGATGGCATTATTAATTACTAGATCAAAGGCTTTGGGGAAGATTCATTTATGTAGTCCATTGGTACAGATTTACTGGATGATTCCTGAAGTCTTTTAAGAACTCTGTGTTAGTGTTTCAGCTTATAAAGCTGTTATATTTAGGGAGATATGTCTTATGGAAATACTGCAAGACAATGTTTGCAAGGTATTGTGTGCCTTTTTTTTTTTTTTTTACAGAGAAGTTGATTGGAAGTGAAAAGCAAAGTAACAAATCCAATTACAAGCTCTGAAATGACAGGATTTCTTTTTAGGCTTTTCACTGCTTTTTGTTTTCTTTTCCTTGTCTCTTCTTTTATATTTTATAGTAAAAAAAGGAGTTTAAAAACTTGAATAGAGGGAAAGAGAAGATATATAGCAATTTCATTTCAATTATTACACTTTTTTCCAGGACCAAAGGGTAAAAATTTGTGCTGGGAAATGTCATATTTATTAAAATTATTAGCTCTAAAGTATTTATTTGCCTCAGTTGTTAACTCATGATTACTGGAGGGGTGACTTTGTAAATACAGTTTACTTCATCTACCACCATGGAATAACACTCAATCTGTTTCACAGTTCCTAGCTAAGAAGTTACAATAAAAACATGCAGCTGCCTCAAATTTTACTATTTTCAAATAGCAAATTTAGCCCTCAGCGTTTTTCCAAGCAAACAGCAGGCGTATCTATTCTAAGGGAATCAACAGCCTAATACTAACGCATTTGAAAATGCTTTACATCTGAATGGCTGTGTTTGCCATTTTCAGTGACCCAGGGGGAATAAAACTTCTTTCACAGAGCTGCGATGCTGCATGCTGGTCACTCGCTATATGTTACCACTCACAGCTGTGCTGCCTGAGAATGGGAGAAGAATTCTCCTCATTTTATACACTATATATCACTTGCTTATTTAGCCTAAAGTACCCTTTCTTCCCGTCTGGGAGGCTGCATATGCCTAAGGTCAGTTAAGGGAATTCTGTTCCTTATTAATGTAACCTGTTTTAAAATAAACCCACCATGTGCAAAAAAAAAGAGAGTTAAGCAAGGCTATGAAATCTCAAATGGTTATTCATCCTTTTTTTCCACCCTAGAGGGAAAAAAACATTTTGTGAAGAGGGTTTTTCCTTCCTGGGACTTTGTTGCTCACATCATAAAGCCCAAATTAAGATTGTACTTTGCTGTATAGGTGAAAAGCTGTATCTTCAAATGACGTAGATTATGGAGCAACTCAGCACTCTCCAGATTTAATTCTGACAGGCAGGAGCAGGTGGATGCCATGCAGCATAACCTTGGAAAGATGACCCCACATGACTATTAATTTACATTTGATAGTTGTAAGATAAAGTAAGGGTTAATTAAGGAACTTCTAGAAGGGGCACAGGGTGTTCAGGTGAAAGGTGGAGCAAGGAACGTGCTGACCCAGAAATAGACCAGCTGGTTTATGTTATTATTTTATTCTTTCCTAAGACCTTCAAGTGATTGTAAAGCTCTACAGTAAAATGTGTTCTGCAATAATCTGAGTATAACGTGTCTTTCAAACCCCTGAGTGGCTGAGGCACTAGTTTACCACAGTGTGCTGTGAGAGTATCGGAGGCTAGGACGGTGCCATGTAGACAGGGTGCAAAGCAGGTACACTTGGCCGTATTTTTGTTTTATGAAACTTTGAAAAAAATGCTTTTTGCTGCAGCCAAACTTGAAAAATGGGCTGGACCAAAAAGCCTTTAATAACACTTCTTTTCCATTCCTTTTCTGCCCTTTTTTTTTAATCTGCCAGGGATCATCTGTGTTCCTCGGTACCAGGGTAATGAAGAATTAGTAAGAATCCTGCTATTGCAGCTTGTCTCTTGTACATCATATCTGCTCACCTCTTTTGCTGTTAGTAGCCATAACTCGTGCAGATGATCTATTACATCGCCAGCCAAAGAGTCTATGATGGGAAAAGAAGAACGAATTTTCTTTGCTTTGATTCTGTCTATTTTGTTTGGCTAATTAATTATTCATTTAGTAAGAATGTAAAAAAGTAGCAAGCCCTGTTGCAGAAGAGACATTTCTGTTTGCAATATTTTGTGGCTGTGTGGTTTTATTTTGTTCTGTTAAGAATCCAAAACAACTGCACCTTCCCAGGATGTGGGGAAGACTGTTCTCATTAGCCAGTGAGTTGGAAGGCTCTTTTATTGAGAACAAGCCTTGGATCTGCTAGGCTGTGGTTTCCTCCTTTCTGATAAATATCTCCTTCCATTTCTCATTTGTTCTCAGGCATTGCAGCCCTCCACATTGCACCATCTGGACTGCACATGCTGATTCACGTCGTTGGGAGTAAGAAAGACTCTTGCTGTTACAGGCACAACTACATTTTATAGCCCTTTTGGTCACCTCCGAGTACATCTCTCAGGTGACATCTCTGCTCCTCTGTTCCACCTCTCTCATGGAAGTTCATAATCCACCCAGTAAGACCGACTCACTGGTTGGCTCTGTCATGATTTTCTAGCTGTGGTATGGTAGCAGACATAGCGCGGCTTTGTGCCTGAGAATCTTCTTTCCCTGGGGATTTTTGAAGATGCTGGAAATGGCTCAAACCCACCTGAATCACAGTAAAAGGAAAGCTTATAATTGCACTTCCTCTCATTTAAACCTTCATCTCTCCACACAGGCTTTATTAAGCAAGCCAGACCTGTTACCTCTTCCTCTGGGCCAGAAGCAGCACACTGCTCTGCCGCGCTTCTTCCTTCCCCTTTCTCCTCTCGGGGGACCACTGATTGCTGCCGTATTGACTCCCAGCCTGGCCACAGTTCGCCTGCCTCGGTCACTCACACGCCTCTTCAAAGCTCTTTGCAATAATTAATGAAACACGATAACGCTTGTGAGGTGGGGAACGTATTTTATCCTTTCCTGTCCCCTTGCTCTCTCTTTGTCAGACTGTTGATTTGGCATTGTTAAAGTTTGGTGCCAAAACTAAATTCATGTATTTATGTGTATGTTTTCAGTATCTCCATGTCTCTCATATTCATGCAGTTGGGCAGTTGGACAGATACTCTGAGTTGGTGTCTCCCAGGCACCCAGACCAGATACTGTCTTGCCTCCAAAGCATTTGAGGGAGCAGGAACATCAGCACTTCCTCAGTTCCCAGGTTATCCAGATTTTCTTCTTCTCTGGGACACGGGGGGCAATGACATTCACCTCACTTATGCTGAGTACAGAAGGAAAAACAGTGCATTGGCATCAGACTGACCAAAGTTTCTCTATGTCATTTTTCTCCACAGCAAACGGTACTCAGTACTGAAGCATTGTGGATCTCCAACAACTCATGTATGAAACATTTGATGTATATTGGACTTTTTCAGTCCTTTGGTATCACCACATTTGCTGTTATAAAGTAACTAACTGGGAAACTTCACAGCCATGAAAATTTGTCATGTCAGTGACTGAACTTCCCTACCTGCCAATAATGCAGCGTTATACAGCACAAAATTTTTCTAGCGTTCTTTTGTCGTCCTTAACTCATGAGTGACAAACACCTTTGTTACAACGTGGCACAGTTCAGTAAAGTTCCTTAATGGCAGGTCTGTCTTCCTACCCGCAAACAGTTCCCATAGTACCAGACTTAAATATGCAGGCCTGTTTATTAATTCAGGGCCTGGATCTAGTGGATGCCTTTGCATCAGCTACTGGTACAAAGTTATGCTCTTATTTTGTGTGTGGTTGGTCTGGAATTATTCAAAAATTTAAAGATAGCTTCCTTAATTTTTTAATCAATAATAAATAAAAAAAAATCTGTGTGCCAAAACTGTAGGCTTGAAGCTAGATGACTCCTATATGTTGGAGAAGTGGGGTTCTGGAATAGTCTTCCAAACAGAGTCTGAGGACAGAAATATGAATTCTCCTGTGGGACTTCCCTCAGCCGATGAAAGGGATTATGTGATGTGGCTGCCTGTGATATCCTGGGACTGAAGAGATCCCTTCTAGTCTTATGCTTAGCAAAGAGAAAAAGGAAAAATGCCTTTGGTTGCAGTTAACCATTGTATCTAGACACCTTCGTCAGGAGTTTAATTTATGCAGGAAGATGCAGTGAGAGATTTTGAAACATCAATCCATAAAATCCTGGTTTCATATAACACAATCCAAGGCACAGCAGCTCAGGTCAGGGGAGAATTGCCGCTGTAGAAGTGAACGAAACACGAGGGCACTTGGTTGGCTTGAGGAACCCCTTGGCATGCAGGTGAGCAAAGCTGAGAAGGTCTCTGTGCCAGGACTTGTAGGCAAAACCAAGCAGTTCTGCAGTCACAGATCTTTGCCCTGTGCCCCAGCCACAGGCTCTTCCTGGGGGCAGAGCGGGTGGGTAACAGGTCCTGCCGTGCAGGTGTGTAAAATGGTCAGGCTTCAGCCCTCACCTCCCCGGCAGATCCCTGAAAGGCTGACCGAGCACAGGACAGGAGAGCACAGGGGCCTCCGTGCCCACCGCCCTCTGCCAAGCTAGGGGGAATTTTCCTGATACGGGTTTTTTGGGACAGAGCTCTTCCTTATCTGCATACCACATCTTACCCTTTGGCATGACACCCAAGGAAGCCTCAGGAATGAAACATAAGCCTTTCCTAGACCCTGTGGAGGGAGGGTTAGCACCAGGGCTGCAATTTCCATCTGTCCTATCATCAGTATTGTACAAATGAACATTTGCATGGTGTATTTTTAGCCAGTACTGAAAAGTCTTAGAACTTTTGATACCATATGGAGCCAGTGATTGCCTCCAATTCTAGAAAAATATGTCAGCTTTTTCAGTCTTTGAAATTATTTTATTTTTCTTACTTCTTGGGGTTGTTTGGTTTTGTTTTTGTTTTGTTTTTTTTTTTTTTAAACACACCTAGGGTCTTTAATCTTTAGATCTTCAATCCTTTATTAATAGGATTATTAAACCTGAGAAACTGTTAAAGCTGGTGATAAATTTCTAGGTTTTCTTAAGCACAACCAGAGAAATAAATCCAATGGTAAAGTGGAATTTGACCTAAGACTCTGAGAATGTAAGTGCACGAAGTACTTGGCCTGCAGGTAACTTACAACAATACTGTCTGGGTTATATGAAATTCATCTTGCAGTGGATGAACTGCAGTAAATCCAACAAAAAAGATAGAGGCAATATTAATATTTTTCCAGCAATATTTTTATAGATGAACTCTAGCTGTATGAAAAAAGCAATGTATTTGCAGGAACAAGAAAAGATACCACCACTATATCTTCTAATTTTAAAAAGGGTATTTTTAATTAACATCTGTTAAATTTGAAGTATATTTGAATTTGAATATACTGAAAGTAATTTAAGTTAGCAGTTAAATTATCAACATTTTTCACTATTTCAGAGTTAGTCTTATAATTCCTAAAATTCCAATAATTGTTAAGAATTTTTTAAAAAATTAAAAAAAATTATAATCAGGTAACAAAATGTTTGAAATACCTCAAAATTCCTGGAAAGACATGGAATAATACAATAATTTAGAAAGAGATTTTTTTGTATTATTGATTGGATGATTATATGATTGATTGTATTATTCTTGATAATCCAGACAAGGCATAGAATGGTCTTCCTTTTTGATCTCAAGTTAACAAAGAATTTAAGCATATATGAAAAAGATTAAGCTGAGAATAAAACAGACACGTGAATATGAACATAAATATATTTGTATAAATACAAAATTGTAAATATATGAATATAGACTTTACAAAATGGAAAAAAACTGAAAGTGAAAAAGTTATTTCAATAAGGATAAAAAACTATAGTAATCTGAACATGCAGAGAAACATCCAAAGAAATAAAGATTTAACTTAATAAAGGCTAAAAATAGCCTTATAAATTATTGTTGTGATCCTGGGGAAGAATAGAAATGTTTAAAAATTACATTTATGAAACTGTTGCATCATAGAATCAAGGTAGATTTTTGCTTGAAAAATATCTCCAAAGTGTATGGAAGAGCAAGGGCTTAAATTCAGTCACAAGTGAATTAGGAAAGCCTTGGCATGCTATTTGTTTGAGGAATATCAATAATATAAGCTAGGAGCGGGCAAACAGTGCAATAACAAAAAGTGACTCAAGGGAGATGGGATGTTTGTCTTTGATGGGAAAAGAAAAAGGAAAAAGAGGTTTTGATGCATAACAGAGAAAGGAGAGCTTTTAAAAGCCTGCTTGGAAAGCAAACTCACTCTTCCATTTTTCTCTGTAACTTTGTCAGATGTGTGAAAGGTTTGATACCTTGAGAGGTTGAAAGTCCTGCTCCCTCTGGTGCTGCTGAGCCCAGGGAATTTGGTGGTCCCCTGTGCATCCCTTAATATCAGATCACAGATGAAGGTAATGAAAGTAACACGGTTTTATGTGGTAGAAGAAAGTAATGGAGGCAGCAGTATGTGCTACTGCATCAGGCAGGGATTCTTGCAAACCAGCTTTGGAGAAGCCAGAGCAAGCCAGTGCCAGTGGTTATTGATTCAGGGATAGGATATCTCAAGGACAGGGCTTGTCATGTGGGAACTGCAATGGGATAGCAAAAGGCACTGTCCAGCCCTAAAAAAATGGGCTCAGCTAGAGAGATGGGCATGCTTAAACAAGCTTTTTGCTTCTTGATATTATGGTGCTGTCCCCTGTAGTCCTTTAGTTGTCTGCAACACTCGTTTTCCTTTCTAAAATAAATGACGGTCTTACTGACATGCCTTCTCCAGCTGCGCAAGCCATTCATTGCCCCAGCACCGGCATCTCCTCCTGTCCACGCCTTCCACACGGGCTCACCTGGCTCACAGGGAGTCACACAAGATTTATGTGAGAAGCTACACAGAAGTGGTCATTGTGTAAGAGACCTGGATTACTTGGGTCTCCTCTTTAAGGTAGATTTAATCTGGCCAGTCGAAGGCAGAATCAGTGGAAAACAGACTTTGCAATCTTTCATTACTTTGCATGTACATTTTTTTGAAATCCAGTTATTACCATGACTATTACCACCCAGCTGCGACAAGCCAAACTGCGATGAGTGGTGCTTTGTGAATGAAACAGAAGCCCAGCGCAGGAGTCACTGCTAGCAGTGCCAGAGCCCCTTTCTGAAAATGTATGGAGGAGCCAAAATAGAGGATCCCCCATACTCCAGTGGCTCCCTGAGCTTCATGATGACCTGCAGGCTGGCTTCGCCGTGGGGAGGTGGGTGCCTGGTGCATGGGCTCTGTTGCAGGGGGTCTCGGAGTCAGGCACCCCCACTGAAGGGAATGTTGATAAAAGTGTTCAAGAGACTCTCTTCTGAATTCCTCTTTATTGCAGTTCATCCTGCCATTTTGTCCTGCTTAGCTGAGTGAAAATTTGCCACTCTTGGTAAATAAGCTGTTTAGGTACCTGTCATCTTAATTTATCCTTTTTCAGGAGCTAAAAATGGACCTGATAACCACCTGAAAGACCTGGACCTTAGCTAGAGAAATGGCTTTGCAGGGAAGGCAGGCATTTGCTTTTATACTTACTTATAAGACCAGCAACAGATCATTTGCAGCATTGCTACTGAGCTACAGATAGAGAAACTTTCATGCAGAAGACCTGAGCAATATGATTTAGTGAGGTCTTAGACTTCCACATTCATAGACTTGAGCAAGGCGTGGAAAGAAAGTCCGGTTTTGGTTATTTGTCCAGCTTTCTTGGAACAGAGCAGCTGATAATGATTCTGCAGCTGGAGATGGTGGAAGAGACCGTTCATGAGTAGTGCTGCAAATTCATCCCCCTTAGCTTTACAGAGGGGATAAAGTATCAGTAAGACGAGCTTTCAAATTGCAAGCTCACGGTTTTTCATGCTGTCAGTATTATGATACTACAACTCCCCACAGCACGTGGAGGTTTGGGTGAGGAGTTTCAAAAGCTAGGCTGGGTATGGCCAAGTGTCCTGAGAGTGCCAGGGCTCCTGCGCACAAGATAGAGGTGCTGGATTAGCATGTCAAAGCTTTCTGGCTCTCCTGCTGCAGGCAGCTATTTCATTTGCTTACAGATATTCAAAAGAAGTTATTTTTATGCAAAGTGAATAGGACCATATTTCTTGACGTGCTGTGAGGGCAAATGTATTCTTTCTGTTATTGACCAGGAGCTGCAGCTCTGGGGCAGGACTGGGCTGTGCTGGGCACTGTACACTGGACAGGAGTGGAGTTTCCACCCTGTCTGGATGATGAGGGAATGGGCAGAAAGGTGGAGGAGGCTGAGGAAACTCAGAGTCAGTGATGGGCAGCTTCACATGCCATGGTCTGAGCGTATCAGTGATTTTCATAGAATCATAAAATCATTTGGTTGGAAGAGACCTTTACGATCATCGAGTCCAACCATACCTATATCTCCCTACATTATATTCTTACTTCCCTTATACAGTGAATGAAAAATGGAGAGTTTGGATTACATTTAAGCCAGCATCTTAACCATCCCCTCGAATAAAAACATCCCGTATTTCCATGGGAGGTGTCAGTGTAGTGCCCTGATTCATTTAATTTATCATCATTAATATGTAAATAAAGGTAATACGACAAGCATAGCATAACATGAGAAAAGGTAGGAAATAAGGAAAATAGATCATATTAAGCTCAGTCCATGTGATCCTTCTGTGCCATGCGTCAGACAGACAGTAATAGTTCATTAATTGTGTGAGGGGCTGTGGCCTAGAGAGAGATGACCCACAGGCATGTTCTTGTCCTGGCAGCCCTTTTGTTTGTACATCGAGTTTTGGGAATACATATGATTACTGGGTAAAATCACAGTTGTCTAGAAATGTTAGTGCTATAGCAATTGCCTTCTCCATTCACTAAAATCAATGCAGGAAATATGCCTAAGCATTTGCATGGTAGTAATGAGTCATTACGTGTGAATTAATGTGGGTGTGCGACTACTTAATGGGTGTCTCCACTGCTCATCCTATGCTTCTCTGTGTCTGGAGATTTACCCTATGGCAGGCAGCCTCAGCCTGTGGTCCATGGCTGGTCTTCCTCCAAGACGTTAGCCAAAGGCAGCTGTCAGAAGTGAGGCTATTGTGGGTAGGTTTAAATTCATGAGACTGGAAACCATAACCAAACCACTGGGCACATATTAGCGTCTCGCAAATCAAAACAGCTTGAGCATTGCTGCTGTGAGTCTAAATAACCACTCAGGTAGGTACAAGAACTAGCCTTAAGCACAGATGCCAGCTGTGTTTTGACGCAGCCAAGGCTCTGCTTCTCAGATCCTGTCCTCCTGCACTATCTGTACATCGGCCTCACTTGCTTGAAGCTGCAAATGTCTTGAAATGGAGCCTAGACCTGCAGACTTTTTTTTTTAATGTGCTTCCTCCTCCCTTTTCTTTGCGATTTGCTCAGTGCCTCTTCCTGACTTAGCTAGCTATGTGAAGGTAATTACTTTATAAATATATACTTTATAAAGTATATATACAAATATATACTTTATATATGTATATGTAGATATATAAATATATACTTTATAAATATATATTCTGGGGACACCTTATAGCAGCAGTGCTTAAAGGGGGCCTACAGGAAAGATGGGGAGGGACTCTTTATCAAGGAGTGTAGTGATAGGACGAGGGGTAATGGTTTTAAACTGAAAGAGAGCAGGTTCAGATGAGATATTAGGAAGAAATTCTTCACCATGAGGGTGGCGAGGCACTGGAACAGGTTGCCCAGAGAAGTTGCCCTCTCCCTGGAAGTGTTCAAGGCCAGGTTGGATGGGGCTTTGAGCAATGTGGTCTAGAGGAAGGTGTCCCTGCCCATGGCAGGGGAGTGGAACTAGATGATCTTTAAACTCCCTTCCAACCCAAACCATTCTATGATTCTATACAACAGAAATTACTATAAACCTGGGGATTTCTACCCCTCCTTTTTTCCCTCCTCCTTGCCCAGTGCTGTTTGTGGGCTCTCTGCTGCTGTTGCCTGTGCTTTTCTGGCTGTCGTTAACTTAGTTGTCGATTCTTCTTCCAAATCCATGGCAGGATGTAAATCTGTCAAAATTTAAGTGCTTTGAATTAATCTCAGAATACTCTATATATGGATTTTAAAGTATATCCTTTGACACATATAGACAAATATATACACTTTGGCATTGATAAGGTGATCCTCTCACAGAATAGACTGAAACAGCGCTACTGGCATGGAAGAAGAGATATCATCTTCCAAGATCTCATTACTCAGTGAAAAACCAAAAAACTCCCGCCAGAAACAAACCTCATGTTTTATCTTTGTTATCATTACTCGTACTTATTCTGAAACCACAGTTAGTAATCTGTTTTAATTTTACTGTTTAGGATTAGTGCTATAATAAATCCTCATTTATAATATAGCACAATTTTCCTTATCTTAAGTTTAAATACGATTAAGAACAAATGTTAGCATCTGGTCTAAATTAGAAGTTACAGTAACGGGTGTTAACTAACTAGCGTGACGACATCCACCCCAGTGAAAAGGTTGTGCTGTTGGAAATAATGGGCTTTGAAATGAAAACTAAATGAGAAACATGGGCCTCAGAAAGGTGGGGAAAGCAACGAGCTCAGGACCCAGCTTTAGCAGCTCTGTGCTCTTTTGGAAAAGGCACCTCTTAGAAAATATGCATGGATCTTGTCCTCACTGCTCTCTCCCCTTCTCTTTTTTGGCAAAAAAAAAAAAGAAAGAAAACCCACAACTTTTAAAAATGGCATTTTTAAAGTATCAGGCATGACGTTTTAAACTGTACTCCCTATAGCCTCCTAAGAAACAGTTTTCAAAATCATGAAATTAATAAAAAAATCTCCACTTCTCATAATCAAGTTTTATGCTTGCCTTCCAGATTTAGAAACTGGCCCTCCATGTGTCTGGGATTTGTGGGCTAAAGCTTGATGGCTGCAGTTCCAGAGGACAAACAAAGTCTCTTTTACAAAAAAACCCCAAACCCTACTGAGTGTCGTCCTGCATAATTTCTTTTGTTGGCAACACGAAGAGATAAGAGCGGAGCAGCCTCAGCCCAGCAACTGTTCCCAAGCAAAGGACCCTGCAAAAGCTGGGCGATGGGAGGAGGTTTGTTGTGACTAATGCAAACTGATAGATCTCACAAGGGGATGGCAGCGCCTGCGGGCCGTTCGCCTCCCGTCGTTTCGAGGGAGTCTGTGGAAAGCAGCCTGGGTCAGGAGGAGCTGTTAATATTCCCTCTCCGGAAGAGCAAATGTGTGCTGGCATTAATGAGAGTGGAAAAATTCTCTGATAGTGTCCCTGTGTATTTCAAAGGCGTAGATCAGGGTTGAAAGCAATCTTTGCTTTTTTTCTCTTTTCTTTTGGAATTCAAGGCAGCTAAATAATAAACAAATATACAGACATACCAGACATAAGAGCTTTTGCATTAGGATGTACAGGGGACTTTCTGTGACTCTGCTTGCTAAAAGGAGCTAAGATAGGGGGAACTTCCCTTCTGGGGCATGTGTTGTATTTTTAAGATGTTTATTTTTCTATCATCCCTTCTTTCTCTACCTTTTCCTGTGACTGCCTCTTGATGTCCCTTCTAACACATTTCTTTTCTCGCTTTATATTGTTTTGCAATAATAAATTATAATGCCACAAATAGCCCATTACCAAATATATTACCTTCTTCTGAATTAACAACCCCTTCATCAGATGCTGCCTGCAGTTTTCAGGCCCTTTGTCCTGCTTTGCTTTGAACCCCATCCTGAGATTCCCAGCCAGGAAGAGAAAACGGAGCTTTTCCTTTGCTTTCTCCCCAGCCCGCTCGTCCTTCTCCGGTTGTCAAACGTCAGATGTGATTATGCCGTCCGAAGGAGAGAGCTCCTTGCTCTGGCACCACGAGAAACCATGTAATTGGCGGTTGTGTGGGGGTGGTGGAAGCAGGATCGGCCGGGCTTGGGCACGAGCGATAATCTAGCCTGGTTTTACACGCCCAGAGCCCTGGCCAGGCTCACAGTTTAAACTGCAAGTGATGATGGTAAGAGGATGATAATAATAATAAGACGTCACCGTGGGTGATGCCGTTCCTGCCTCCAGGAAATCGGCAGTGGTGCTCAAGGGCCGGGGTGACCTCAGGCGCCCTTCTGCGGCAAGATGCTTTGATGGCAATGCGAAGCCGACTCTTCATTAGCCTGCCAGCACAATTTAGAGAAAAGGCGGATGTGTGAGGTTGAGGAGGGAGGGGAGGAAGCTGCAGAGAATGTTTTAGGCTCCTTTTAATGAGGTTTTGCAGGAGTAATTATGAATAAGAACAGTTAATAAAAACATGATACATAGCGTGGGTTTTCAGCAGAGTGGGGAAACTATAGAGTACTGAAATATTTCTGCTGTGTAAGAAATTGGTAAAAAACATGCAGTTACTGAGAGAAAACCTTTATGGAGCCGTAATAGGAAACTGACCTCCGACTAAAACCTCAGCTTGATGGACAGCAATCCTTGTGCAAAAAGGGGAATCATGGGGTTCAAATGCTTTTCCCATTGCACAGCAAAGCATCTGGACGAGGAAAGGTAAGTGGGTACAGCGGGTTATTGCCAGGTCAGACACCGTGGCCAGATGGAAAATGCGGTGTCCTGGCAGCAGCTGGGGTAGCTGGCATTGACTGGGGCTCGGCAGCACTTGGGAGCAGCCTGTGAAAAGAAGCATTGGAGAAGTGGGAGACATGGGACCCTGCGTCCTCCCACCGCCATTCTGCAAGGGGACTTGTGTTGCTGCTGCTTTGCACTTGCTACTGCTATTTCTGTTCAAGTACACAAGCACCTGTGATCAAAGCGGTCTGGGAGTTCAGGCCGTGTTGAAATGGCCATGCTGAAATGGCTGAAATGGCTGAAAGGGCTCTTAAATGGAGGCTTTGGAATTTAGTCATCCAAATGCTTTTATTTAAATGTAAATAAGAAGACAATACTAATTAAATCTGCAGCCAAAATGGTGGCTGTTTGGAAAAATGTTATCTAAAACCAATAAATTAACTGTCTAATAAATCAAACAAGCATCTTTTAATATCCTCAATTCCTTCAACGTATAGTCTAGTTTTCATAGAATCATAGAATGGTTTGGGGTGGAAGGGTCCTTTAGAGGTCATCTAGTCCAACCCCCCTGCAGTGAGCAGGGACATCATCAACTAGATCAGGTTGCTCAGAGCCCCGTCCAACCTGACCTTGAATGTTTCCAGGGATGGGGCATCTACCACCTCTCTGGGCAAACAGTGTTTCTCCACCCTCATTGTAAAAAATTTCTCACTTATATCTAATCTGAATCTACCCTCTTTTAGTTTAAAACCATTACCCCTTGCCTTGTTGCAACAGGCCTTGCTAAAACGTTTATCCCCATCTTTCTTATAAGCCCCCTTTAAGTACTGAAAGGCTGCAATAAGGTCTCCCTGGAGCCTTCTCTTCTCCAGGATGAACAACTGAAGTGTCTCAGCCTTTCTTCATAGGAGAGGTGCTCCATCCCTCTGATCCTTTTTGTGGCCCTCTTCTGGACCCGCTTCAACAGTTCCCTGTCCTTCTTGTGCTGAGGACTCCAGAGCTGGACGCAGTACTCCAGGTGGGGTCTCACCAAAGCAGAGTAGAGGGGCAGAATCACCTCCCTCAACCTGCTGGCCACGCTTCTTTTGATGCACCGAACAGTTCACCCATCAAATCTATATCTCTCCAATTTAGAGAGAAGAATGTTGTGGGGGACCGTGTCAAAGGCCTTACAGAAGTCCAGATAGATGACATCTGTAGCTCTTCCCTTGTCCACTGATGTAGTCACTCCATCATAGAAGGCCACTAGGTTGGTCAGGCTGGACTTGCCCTTGGTGAAGCCATGCTGGCTGTCTCGGATGACCTTCCTGTCCTCCATGTGCCTTAGCATAGCTTCTACGAGGATCTGTTCCATGATCTTCCCAGGCACAGAGGTGAGGCTGGCAGGTCAGTTGTTCCCAGGGTCCTCATTTCTACACCTTTTAAAAATGGGTGCAATGTTTCCCTTTTTTCAGTCAATGGCGACTTCACCTGACTGCCATGACTTTTCAAATGTCATGGAGAGCAGCTTGGCAACTACACCAGCCAATTCCCTCAGGACTCTGGGATGCATCTCATCAGGTCCCATAGACTTATGTATGTTGGGCTAGAGAAAGGTATATAACTGATTAGTTCAGTGTTTAAAGCACAGGAATAACAATAGCTATTTTATATAAGTCTCTTTAAAATCGTTCTTTGGTAAATGACTGCAGAGAAAAGCAGTGCTTTTCAGAAACATGTATCTGAAATTGTCAGTGGAAAAGTTAGTGTCTTAGGCAAAAAAAAGAAATGAGAGAGACGACTTAAAATTTAGAGCTTCAGATAAAGAGAAGGTCTGGCAATGCTGCCATGATACGACTATCATGGCAGACCCATCATCTCTGTGATGAATCACTGGTTTCCTATATTTTCTTTCAAGAAAAATTTTGCCACTTATTTTTGAATCAAATATTGATTTTTTTTTTTTTATATATAATTTGGTATTTTGGTAAAGAAGTACTTACCAGTTATTTATCAAAAGTGTTTTGGTAAGAGTGTATCCATTACAAATGCTAAAAATAAAAGCAATTCAAGTTGATCAAATTATAGAATTATTGTTACCATACTGCAAATGTCACTGTGACAGAATAACAGATTTTAAAATACTGAGCCATAGACTTCTGTTAGTTTCTGAACCGTTACCAGTATTTTACTGCAGTGAATATGATTCTCATTTTTCTGTACCATTTTTAGGTTGTTTTTGTGCCATATGGACATCTTTTGATGTTTGGGAAAAACTTAGAATAGAGTCACTTTTATGTACAAAACCTGAATTTGAATGAATTCTTTGCTCTCCTTTTATGCCTAATTTGCATGGAGTATGGTCCACGCATGCAGAGGGATGGACAGAAACTGGGCAGTGCCTTTGTTTGTGCTGTATAAGGCACTGACTTCTGTTGTACCCTTGTGAAATTGTTTAATACCTCCCTCCACATTTCATTTGTTTGCAAAATGTCAATACTGTTGACTTCAGATGGGATAGAGATTGTATTTTAGTGCCAGGTCATGGTCCCTCCTGCAGACTGCCTACTGCTCCCTTCAACACAGGACAGAAAAGACATTCCACAAAATAATCAAGAATCTCTGCGACCCTTGCAGTAGTGTGAGCAGGACTTTCTCCGAGCTTTACTGTTTGAGGAGTGCTCTTCACCTCCTCTTATTGGCATGTCCAGCGCCTAGCAGCACACCAGCACTGGTTTAAATGTCTCTGCTTCTGGTGCCATGAAGTGATGAGTACAAAAAGCTCCTTCTTTCCCGACAGATAGAAAATGTTAGACAGATGCTCTGAGCCAGATCCTGGGCTGATATTAGTCAGCACATATACATCAGCTGAGCTCTTCTCGTCTGCAGCAGTTAGCTCTTCTTATGGAAATATCCTACCATAAATAAAAATGGTTGGTTCATTCTCATCTCTGCCGTGAGAGAATCTGCAGAGGCTGTGAGTGGGGTGAAGGAGAGAGGGCTCCTGATGCCCGAGGTGTCCCCTGCACACACACTCATCATGGTGTCAGCCTATGTGAACATGGGGCATCAAACTTTGGGGACTGGTGTCATGAGGAACCCCACTGGTCACCCAGCTCTTGCGAGGAGGTCAAGTCAAAGGCCTGGTGGACATGTGTGCTGGGCATTGGTCCTGCTGGTGTCGGAGGGCAGGGGTGGGACTCGTGCACACGGCAGTGCCCAAAACCAGCTCTGGCCCCTCACTAAGGAGGTCTTAGCTTTTCTGCCCTGCTGCGCACTTTTCGTGCATATCGCACTGGTCAGGCTTACGGTTGGACTTTCGTGATCAGTGGTGCATAAGCCACATCATCTAATAAGTGTTAAATTGCAGTGTTCACTTTGGAAAATAGTGGTAATGTTCAGGAGTGACTGAAAGGCCATTTTGTCTGTTCTTCTAAATACTCAGTGCAACTCTTTGGTTTGCTCTCTAGTTTGTTTTTCTCAATTTTATAGTGTTAAATTCTCAGAAAGACATTTTCTCCTATATTTTAAGCCTAAGTAAAGACCACTGGCTTATTTTTTCACACAGAAATGTGCTTGTTAGAATGCTAATTTAATACACTCAGTTCATCAATGATTTCCAGTTCTCTGATTCATGTGATGGCATCAAATTCCACTGGAGCAAGTGAACTGCAAAGCATAGCCTTCTTCCTACAACATGTATCTCCAGACATTCGAAATGCACTGATACTGAAATAAAAATAAGTGTAAACCCCGTTGTGAATGGGGAAGAAGCCAAGCATGTTTTTCCTCAACTGACAAGCTTGGGAAGTCAAGAGACAACTTAATTGAACAATTGGTTCATCGACTGGATGAAGTCTTAAGTTACATGAATGACAAAACTATCAATTATTTTTTAAAAAATACACAGTATTTCTTGCAGCAGAAACAGCATGTAGTAATTAGGGGTTGGGTTTTCTTGCTTTCACAGCTCAAGAGAAGGGCTAGACTCCAATTCCAATTGACACAGCATGAATTAATTTCTCATAATGTAGCTTTAGAAATCATTTGCATCTTACATGTCACTTTATATTTTTCATAGGTTATAAAGAACAGTTTCAAAAGAATAGCTGTCTTAAACCAGACAGACGAAATATCTTAGTCCTCGCCTCCATTCTCCCTTTCCTCCTTATAGTTATTTTTCTTCTTTGCTTGGTTTTCTCTGTGGCTGGTAGGCAGGTTGCCAGTGAACAGACCAGGTAAGTCCTCAGCAGAGCTGGCAGGCAGCAGCTGAAGCCCATCAACGCGCTGCTACAAGAGTGATGCCTCCTGGGTTCCTATGTGCTGCCTTGAAAATCAAGACTCCCAGACTTTGCACAAAAACCCAGGAAACAAAAGACTGGGAAGGTACTGAGGGGGAGACTGGAAGCATGATGTCTGCTCTCAGCTCTGCCACCGACCCTCTGAACTTGTGCAAGTTACTGCAAAGGTCTGTCCCTCCCATGTGTTTACTTGTCCCTAGTACTTTTTCTGACAGTTCAAGCAGTGTAACCCCAGAGCTGAGTCTTAAGCAAAATGAGAACTTTTCTTCCAATCCATAGGTTTCTCCTTATGTACCTAAACTTATCTACTTTCTCTCTACTTAGTGCTACCACTAGCTATTTCTAAGGGTGAATAGAAATCCTAGCCCTTTATTCTGCTTGTCTTCTGATTTATGCTGTACAAGGACCCGCAAATAGGTCTATTATATTTAGATTTATATCCCCTTGAAATTTCCCAGTGTTGGGTCAGACTCCATAGGGTAAACTCTACTGAAAATAATCCTTTTAGACCTCTTGGCAGCAGTCTTTGAGCTCCTAGGTGTTGGTGGAGAGCAAGGTAAAAAAAGAATAAAATATTCAGTGAGCTTCTGGGCTTGTTAATGCTATGAGCCCCATGGTAAAAGAAATGCCAATGTTTTTATCTTTAAATCTTGCCATAAATACAGGGAGAGCTGTCTCTCATCTCTCTGCGTACTCTGTATTCTGGTGATAATATCTACACAGAAGCATTTGCAAGTTTGTGAACATAAATGAGAGAGAGAAGAAAAGTATTTTTTTGTGAACAGGAAAAATCTTGACATTTATGGCAACCCCCCCATCTGCTTCCTGGTCTTATACTCTTCTCAGTTTCAAAACTTCACCAGTTATCATGGGTTTGGGGAATAGACAGACGGACCAAAAAGAGCACCACAACTTTATCAGTTCACTAGCAAGTAACTTCTGATCCTCTCTTTGGTAAAAAAAAAAAAAAAAAAAAAAAATTTGGGATGCAGAGACTATGTACACAACCAGTTTATACAGTGAAGGCAGCTCACTGGTGGGACATCACTAGGACCTCAATATATTCTTAAATTTATGAGAAAATTGAGAGAATAGCAGTGATAATGGTTACAAAGGATACAAAATTATCCAGAATATTCTAAAAAATTGATTATGAAGAGCCGCAGCAAGATCTCACAGTAACAAGCCAAAAAAGGCAGGTGAAATTCAGTGCTGACAAGGGCAAAACATGCACATGGGGAAAAGGAAGTTCAACTATATCCATGCTTCAAACTTGCATAACCTACTAGAAAGAGGTTTTTGGGGACCTGCAGTGATCTTGCAAAGTGTCAGCTCAGGGCTCAGTGGTGATGCAAAAGATACACAGATTATCAGGAATCTCAGAAGCATTATTAAGAGACAGGTTCGTTTTCATCATCATCATTATTATTATTATTTTTATTATTATTATTAAGTTGCAGAACTCTGTTTTGTAACACTGGGGATGCAAATAAAGTGCAGGACATTTGTGTCTTCTGAAGCTCAGGAGTTCTGAAATGAGAAGACCACAGTAAAGTATTATTGTATTTTGTCCTTTGAAATGTTATTAGAAATCTGATTTTGTTAACATATTGACTCTGAAATCTCCAGATTAAATACCAATTTATTTCAATGTTTTGGGAAATCACAATATGGGGAAAAAAAGGTCTCTTTTTGGAATAAAGAGGTAGGGGCTTTTGGTATTTGAAATGATTCATAATCTTTCTCAAGAAAGATTGCAGTCCTCTAAAAAAAGGGGGGGGGAGATTTAAACACTTGAGCCCAGTTGTGAAACCTTTGGTTTTTGTTGGTCTTACTGACATGCGTGGGAGTTCTACTTCAGCCTTAAAAACAATAAGCCAGTGGGATTAAGAAATGAATACAGTATTTGGTATTTTAATTATTGGTAGGAAGTTTTGAGACATGAACATAATGCATTAAGAAGTGAAAGCTGAGTTCAGGATGTACTCCTCGTTGTTTATGTCAGAGTTGCACTGGTCTGACAGGAAAATATGAACTGAGACACTGTTTTCACATTTTTTTAAGAAACATATTAAGTGTTCTTTTTAGCTGATTAAATTGGTTTCCTTTCAGATGTACAGCCTGCGAGCTGAAAGTCTGTATTTATATTATAGAATTGCCATCCCTAGACATTCAAAACACGTGAATCAGAACATTAAAATGACGAGATTTTGAAATACACTAAAATCCTGGATTTTTTTTGCTTCCTGGATTTTGAGCTTGCAAATGCCATGCTTTCTGTCTTGTCTTTGTAACCACAAGAGACAAACACCTTTTTTTTTTTTTAATGCAATTGAGCAGCTTCAGGAGTTGAAGTCTCACTGTCTAATGTCTAGTCATAGCAGATATGAATGAAATAGCTGTGAAAATGAAATATCCCAAGACTTGCAATAGGAAAATGCAAGCTGACAGCTGGATGGTTGATGTATAAGTAGTGTAAAAAGAAGGCTGGAGTCCAAAGCCTTACTCTCAGGGCTGTGCCTGTGAGGTTGATGTGGGGTTTGACAGATGGACTTCTCCAGCCATCTCCAGGCAAGGCGCCGGGTACCAAGCTCCCAAAGACATGGTGCTGATTGCTCCATTAGTGGCCATGGACCCCAGCACGCTGCCTAGCCATTCTCCTATAAGCTTCTCCTAAAAGTTCATATTTAACTCCAGAAAGTTGTGCCTACAATAGTAATCAAGGATGAGGATTTGTATCCTAAACATTGGGGTTTTTTCAACCTCTGCAGTTAGGAGAAACCCATGGTTCACATTTCGCTGTGGATGGACATTTCCAGAGAGATTAACTGTGTTTAAGCAAAAACTTATGGGAGACATGCATCCAGACATTGTTTCACCCCATCCTGACAGAGGTGTTTTGAATTCTTAGACTGAGTTGCCTGATGGAGAGTCCTCTCTGTTCTCCTTTGTGTCTGTGGAAGGACCTCCACCTTGCTTGGCTGCAACTGCTCGGGCTGCGGTGCTGCAGACAGCTGACTGGACCTGCAGAGGGGAGGAACTGCTTTCCCCCCTAAATTTTCCTACTTTTCCCTGAGCCTAAACTAAAGCTGGTCTTGCTCCTCTAGTTTTGGTGATTCAAAGATGAACACATTGTGCTGTCACTGGGAAACTGTGCCTTTTGGAATTAGCTTGAGAAAAAGCTCCCATTTCTGTTGAATTGTTCCTATTAGTTTCCAGAAAGCCAGTAATGTAAAGACTTTTGTACAAAGCTGGCAGTGTGCACCTAGAAATCAATCTGACATTGATTTACTTTGCCAAACAACATTTATCTCTATTCTTTTTTGCTTGGTGGGCATTACTTTTGGGTTATTTCAAGAGAGTTATGAAAATCCCATTATATGATCCTGCCAGACCCCACATATCAGCCAACATCCCAGAGCATTGAAGTGACCTGTAAGTCTGATCACAGTGCTATAAAGCCGGAGCATGCTTATATGCTGTCCCACTCAGATTGTTATTTTGGTTCAGCAATGGAACTTTCAAAGTGACTGTGGAAGGGTCTGTCGTAAAATGGGTTGTTTAATGGTTGTGTTCACACTCACATGCCCAGGGTGCGTCTGCGTTTTCTCTAGGATTCCTGCCTAGTAGATGTGATTTTGGTAGAGGTTTCTATTCTAGACATAGAGGTGAATTTCTATTTTAAAACATAGCATTTGCGAAGGAGACTAAGAATATATAGCTTTGAGGAACTGCTTTATTTTGAGGATGCACTGTATCTTACTAAAAAATTGTATTACCAAAGACTGGACTAGAAAAGGGTTCATCATAAATACTCAACACAAGTCTGCCAAAGAACTAGTTTGCTGATGCCAGTTAGCAACACTGGCATTGAATTAATTTCTCTGGTGCTTTTTTGAGCATGAAAGCACCAGCCTGACAATACCGAGATTTTGATTCCCCTTGGTTTGGTGATCAGCTGCTTGTTTCCCCAGGTGTGTCACTGAACAAGGACTACATGTTTTCATCTAGGTCATTTGTAAAGAGAGTAACAACGTGCCACACTCTGTGGGAAGACCGTGCCTGTGATTTGGGTGTACAAAAAGACTTCACACTGGGCATGCAGAACTGCCGAGTTATAAGACCGATTTATAGAATCATAGAATGGTTTAGGTTGGAAAAGACCTTTAAGATCATCAAGTCCATCTGTTAATTTTTATTTATTTATTTTTATAAATAAATTATTTGTTCAGATTTCTTCAGATTTCTTCAGATTTCGTCAGATTTCTGCCTTTGTCTATCCCTTACGCCTATCACTTAAATACACCCACTTCCAGAAAGAAATGCATCAATAGATTGAAAGCTCACAGCATCCTACGTAACAGTCTCTGTCAGAAAGTACCGAATACCATATTAAGTCAAAACTGCTACTAGAATATCACTAGTGTTACGTACAGAAAAATTTCAGCTAACATGTTTGCCCTCCATTTTGGGAGCAGCGTCATGAGATCTATATTGATGACAACCGTCAGACTCAGCTAAGAGTGATTGAGACTTTGTATCTTCAGCATCTGTTCCCCTGTCTTCCTACACAGTATTTTCATTTAAAATAAGACATGAAGTTCTGAAATATTTTATTAAGTAGCTCACTTTTTTCATTATATATAATAACTCGAGGAATATAGAAACAAAACGTTAAGAAGTTTAACCCTTTAAGGGAAAGTAAATTTCTCAAAGCACAAGCCCAGAATAAATCTGGATCAACATTTTGCCAAATTTCTTTGTCAGGGGCTCTGTCACAAGGTACGGAAGAGATAATACACATGACCTTTTGAGGAGAACCATCTTTTCACTGTACATTCTGCTGGAAAAGTATCATCCTAAGACAGGACTTTTTTTACCTGTCTTTAGCACAGGGCTGCTTATGAGAATGTATCTAAACCATCTTTCATCTTGGACTGGTCATGGATTTTCTGAAACTTACTCAGCTTCAGTGTTCACTCCAATGAATTTGAAATAATCTCGCTGAAATGTGTGAACATTCATACATTTAGACATTACAAACATTTTTTTTTCCACATAGGACTTTCTGAGCAGGCTGCCTAAGGAGGTAGGGGAATTTGCGTCCCTGGAGAGGTTTGGGACCAGGCTGAGCAGACACCCTGAAAGCAGCATAGGCGCTGCTGGTGCAGTGTAGTTGTAGCTGCAAGAAAGGGGCATGAGCGTCTTGAGCTTAGCCCTTGAGATCCTTTGCAAACTGGTTTTCTGTAAGACACCCTGATGGCATCACTTTGATGAGCTAAGAGATAGTAGCTAGCAGCTGAACGTGTCCTGGGTTTCTGGCAGAAATCTCAATGTTTGCAAGTGGGAGCTGAGGGTAAAGGCATCTCTGCTGGCTGGAAATCTAATTATGTTCCATTGTAGACTGATTTTCAGGAGAGTTCAAACTACAAAACTCACATTTTTTTGCAACAATACCATCTGCCATGGATGAACCATATAATCAGGAATAGTTTATCTAGGACCCAGTCATTTCTGTAGGCAGAATTAAAATTTGCTATTTTATTCATATAGCAGTACTTTTATTTACTGCAGGCCAATACATATGACTTCCTAAATAGTTAATGTATAGAGAGATTGTATTTTTTGAGCTGACACAGAAGAACCTCCTAAATTATGTTCAGATTGATTAGCTGGCTCTCATTTAGGAGGAGTTCAAATAGATATTAACTTAAACATAAATATATGATTGATGAAATAGTCACTGTCAAAACTATAAGGGTTTTTACATTCCTCTGGTCTTAGGATGTAGAATACTGTCAACACAGTCAACAGGAAAGATTTGGTAAGTCTTGAAAGGACTGCAAATTTATGTAGCTGTTACAGAGTGATTCTTTGCAATTTTTGCTTTCACGGCATAACTTGCTAAATATTATTTTTAAAATGGGCTGATCTCCATTCTCTGTTCTGCTAGCAGTGTAAGCTGAGTTACGTGCTTCTTTCCTGCTGAATACATATGTGACATGGTTTGTGCATATCTCATTTTAAATTATGCTGATGGAAACATATAACACAGAGACACCAGAAAATAGCCTGTACTTTAAACACTTCTGTAGTCATTGGCAGGACTACTCAAACTTATTCAGGTATATTTAAAAATCCAGAACATAGAATATATAATTTGGTCTTAGAATGATGAACTTGGCCCTTTTTTGCATGATAAACTTAGTCCAAGTACTTACAGTAGCTTTATGGGCTCGAAAGCTTTTATTGTTAACTCGCAAGTAGGCCTTTTCAGATCTCTTAGGATTCTCTTTTCACAGCTAGATGGAGACTTGCTATGAAGAGACCATGTCCAATCAAATCAACCAGATCAGCTGATGATCCAATTTCTCATCTCAGTAATGGGGATGCAACTTCTCTGAGGTCCTGAATAGCCTTGAGATGAAAAATTGGCTTAACAGAGCTGCCTGTGGTTTGTTTGTTTTCCTGAACAGTGCTACGCTATGCCAGGCCCTCAGGATGGCTTGAAGTTAACAAGCAGTATCAATAAAGTAATGATAATTGTACTAGTGATTTAAACTCAGTAGTTATTCCCAGTACTAGATAACTACTTTGCTGAATATGTGTGAACCAGAATGTAATCAGACAGCGCCAATTATTTTTTTCCCTTCCTACCATAACTGTGTTGATGCTAATGTAACTCCAAGGGATGATGACTCTGAACAAGCAGAAACAACAATCAGAACATACAAGCAGTGAACATACAACTCTGGCATGGATACCCTGTCATCCTGTAGGGCCTCGGTGGAAGAAACTTTGCATGTTCCCACCATGCCTGCACAAGAATTGAATTCAATTCAAACAGGTCCTCAAATGGGACCAGAGTCTGTTTGTGAGCTGGATGCTCGTTGCCCAGTACCCGCATGGGCGCACCAAGGAAGCTGCGGACAGGGGAGCTGCCAAGGACATGTGTCTGCTCCCAGGTGCGAGCTCCTATATGGTGTTTTGGTTGTGCTAAGAACATTTTTTCAGACAGACAAATCTTATGGCAAAAATCTCCTACCAACTCCATTATTCCTAAGATGGGAAGCTGTGCTTCCAGGGCCCTTGATGGGACCCTTGAGTGCAGAGATTTCAGGAGACCAAAGAACTCAGATGCTAATTGCAATCTGTAATCTTTCCGGTAGAAGAGCTTCTTGGGTTTGGAAACAATGGTGCCCATTTGCTTAGCTCACCAGCTTTATGCTCTCCCCCCTCACTGTCTCACGGCTCCATCTGTTTCCCCGATTTCCTGCTTGCGTGCTCTTCTGGGCTGATCATTAGACCTGCCCCAACCATCCCCACCAGGGAGAGCTCCTTCAGATGTGTTTTCTCTAGCTTGGCCTCACTTTGCAGTAGAGCAGTTTTTGGAGCCGTTTCCTGACAGCTTCCCATCCTTCCAACGCTCTTCAGGCGTTTCTAAAAGTAGGGTGGACTGACAGAGTCTGCTAAACAAAACCATGAATCCTTTGTTTCTCAACTGAAAAGGAATAAAGTAAAATTACACTGGGAAAAAAAGTTGCATCTTCAAATAGACTCCAAATGACGGTAACAAAGAAGTAAATATTATTTACATGTATGTTCTACAAGTGAAGTATATGCTGTACAAAACAAAAGTATTAAGTCAGTCCCATCCAATCCCATCCCAGAGAACTTGCCTCTGTTACTGCTCTGCATGCCTGGCTGCTTAGCAGGGCCTCCAATAATAATAAATTTGTCGGCGTGTTCTCCCTATTGTCATATATAAAAACTCCAGCACTCTGCACCTGAAAATCTGTGTTAAGCATGCATTTTGCCAGTTTAGCAAGCAGCTGGGTGTTGTTGCTGTTTTTTAATTATTTTTTTATTTGTGGTACTAGCTGTGAGCATGTAGCCTGTCATATTTCACAGAGAACTGTACCCTTTTTTATCACCAGTTACGCATTTTCTGTGCAATCATTTGTTCACATATGTATTAATTTTGTGCAAATAAAATGTAAGTGACTACACTCCAAAAACATCAAAGGGAGTTAAAGTGCAAAATGATGTGAATTTCTATCTATCAGTATCCATCCTTCTCTTTTTAAATCTTATTTTAGGGCACCAGGGGAAAAAATTTACTCCTGTTTAGCGGGTTAGTAACAGCTGGTGGCACTTTTTGTTGTCCTATCATTATTAATACAGCAGATAGTCACCCTAATAACATTCATCAAAATAAATTCATGAAATGTTCCCATCCTACATGCTTTAACTGGGATTTCATTGCAATTTAGCACAACTGACTTGTTCATTTGAGCCAAAGTACTGTTAATACCTGAGTTAAACAAAATAATTCTCTTTATGCCTGAGCTCTGGGATATTATATGCACTGGCTGCTTTAAAGTTGCACAGTCCTGAACTAAATATCCAAAAATGTTGAAGAACTTCAAAGGATCATAATGCTCAAGTAATCCAACAAGTATTAGCAGTCTCTCCTCCCTAAAAAGAGAATCATTTACGTAACTAATTAATTTGCCATAGTAAATAATCCGCTGACATTTACAATAAGCATCCCTATTGGAGGTTGAAATAAATATTAAGTTGCACGTAAAACTATAAATAGTAAGAATTTTGATGCCAGGCAGTTTCAAAATACTATGGAAAATAGATGAGCGGTGGCTATGTGAAATAAATTTGTAGGTCTCAGAAACATGAGCATGCGAAGAGCGCAGCGCTCTCTGAAAGTAACCATGGAGCAGATCTGCCCAGCACCCTCCTGTCATGCTGGTGGGGGGCATTGGTCAGTATATCCTATGTCTGACTAAAGTGAGGTGTCTGAAGTTTGTTTTTAATAGCTTTAGCTTGTCTCAGCTGGAGGGAGTCTCAGCATGAAGTCTCCATTTCAAGGCTGAAGCACAGTGTGTGGGGGCCGGACTCTCCCCCACCACTGCCATGGATGATATGGACAACCCCTTGTAGGACGCAGACAGAGATGAGTAGCTGGGGGAGCATGGGACCTTGTAGGCAAAGGTGTTGTGCAATTTTGGTTGCTCTCACACCTGCTGATCTTAGCTGGCATGTGAGGTTGCTGGCCAAAGCTGCCCTTCCTCAGTGGAGGTTATGAAACCCTTTGACTGGTTTCATTGCACGGATGGTCTTCTGTTAATGTGCTCTGGGTGCTGGAAGCAGCAGACTCTTAGCTCAGCTGCAGGTGAGGCGGCAGGACTTGCAAAGTGATTTTAAGTGCCAAGTATCAAAGCTGTGAGCACAGAGTGCTCCTGAGCATGGGGGGATGCCGTGAAAACTCCAGTGTTTTGGGGTGTTGTAATAGTATCATGCCTTGACCGCAAATTACTGCAGGCCCTGCGTAGGTCTGGGAAGGCCATGCTGGTGTGCCTCCTGGCTTGTGTGACTCGCGCTTCTAAAACACAGGCATGCAAGTCTCAACTTTCCAGAGCCCCAAGGACGAGCACCATTTTCTGCATCACATGAGAAAACTCTTGGTTGCTCTTTCACCTCATCCTAATACGTAATGACACCACGTGCTGCCTCACTCTCCAGCTGCCACCATAAATCTATTTTTGTTTCTGGCAGAAGATGGGGACTAGGCAGGCCCAAGGCTTGACTTCCACAAACCAGTTCCTGAGCAGCACATGGACCTAGCTGAAGGTCTGCAACAGGGGATCCACCTTGGCCAAATTTTAACTTGTCATCATTTTCCTCACAAAAAAATGAGCATTTTTGTAAGCCTTGTTGCATATTATTTTCTTATGGTTCCTAATTATTCATATATGTTAGTGCTGCATATATACAGATGTAAATATAAGTGAGAGAGTGCATTATTGTACTTATTTTTTTCACAGACTTTTGATGAACGTTCCCTGTGACTCCTATTCTTGGAAGACCAGCCAAAGACCAAGATCAGGACATGCAACTGGACTCTCGTCCTGCTGAGGTTTGAAGATGGAGCCTTGCAGTCCTGGGGCTCAGAATGGTTTAATTGACGCAGAATGGTTTAATTGACCCAGAATGCTGTCAATTCACAGCCAAAAAGGGAAAAGCCAGGAGCCAGAGGATGCAGTTAACTCAGCATGATGTAGGCGGCGGAGGCTTCAGGGGCACAGGGAGCTAAGCAAGCTGTGTGGTGAGCAGCACGTGTGAAGGGCATGTTTCTGCTAGTATGGAGGCTGACATTAGAATAAGTCAGATCCCTGGGAGGTGTAACACAGGTTGTAAAGGAGAATGCTGTATCACAACAGGAAAGGGATAGAGAATAGTCTTGAACATACTGGTGTTTCATACAACCTGGTCAGCAGTGATAATACTAAGTAAAAAAGGATACTGTAGGAGCAAGGGAGCTGAAGATGGATGGAAAGACTTGGAGCTATGGAACATCGTATGAATATCAAACTTAAGCGATAAGACAATTTGGCACAAGCCAAAGAGTAAGACACAAAGGTACACAGTATTTAAAAGACTATAGAAAGTGAGTTATTCCTCTAATTTACTCTTTCAGTTGATATAAGAGAAAGCAGATGCATCTGATGCCTAAGACACTTACAGTTTTAAACCAAATGAGCAGTTAAAGAGCACCTGAATTTGTACAATGGCTTATAAATTAGACCCAGATCCACCGATGCATTTCAACCTGATAGGCATACCTGCAGGTATATTCTGGTTTGATACTTGGGTTTGTTATTCTAGTCTCTTTCATTAGTTGCTACTCTGCAGTATTTTTGTCCTTTGGTAGTGATTGTGCAGGTGAAGGGGATGTGGCCATTGCAAGACAGTGGTTTGAGGATTGGGCTCTATTGCCTTTATACTCTGCTCATGAATCAGTGAAATCTCTGACACATAAAATAAAATGATCTGAGATGTTAGGCAACTCCACTCCTTTGGGTAGGTGTGTGAAGCCAGTCATTAGATTTGGACAGACAAATGGCTGGAGTGCTCACCACATCATGGGCTGCGGGGAGACAGGACTGACTCTCGCTGGCAGCATTAGCCTGAGCTCTCTGGCACACAGAAAGATAGGTAGGGGAGACATGGGACTTGGGGGTCACCCAAACTCCTACTACAGCAAGGCTGTGATTAGAATATTCACAGGGTTACTCAGCAGAATAGAGGGATCAGCACTCTCCTGCCGTTGAACATACATAATTGATTACATGAATTAGGAAGAAATTTTTACTTTCTTGCTTCAGGGTTTTGTTTGATATGTCTGGTACAGATCCCCAAGATAACATTTCCTATTTGCTTTTGTAGCTATTTCATTTAAGGTTGAAATAGTGAATATGCGCATTTTGTTTTATTGCTCTTTCTATAAATGGTGTGTTGCAAGGGGCTAAGCTTTGATTGGAAGTGGTACATGGAGTCCTGCTGGGTAGGACCGTTTCCATAGGTACTTTGTTAAAACGCAGGATGATGAAGGATCCCAGACAGAAGCAGCAGCTGGCACAGTGTTTGAAAATCAGGATACTGCTTTGAAGTTTCATGATTGACTACACTGACATTGGCACAGATGCTGTTACTATGAAAAGGTGTAAAATCTGCAAAAATGCCTACTCAAGAATTGAAATCTCATCACTATCACGTATTTTTAAATGACACAAACACGTAAAAGCTCACATCCCTCTCCTTTCAGTGAAATATAGGTCCCTTTGCAAATGCTATCCCAAATCTGTTAGCAAAAAGGCTTCAGTTTCTACTTCAAGAATGAGCATCCCAATGTTTACCATGGCATCTGCCCAGAGTCGTGGATTCTGCAAAGCCCTACTTGAATTCTGCTGAATGTTTAGGAGCAGATTTGTTAAGGATTTATTTTCCAAAGGTAGTGAAACACCAAAATTTGAGAGATTTTATTTAATTTCATTGTTTGATCTTGATTGAGAACTAATCTTTAAGCAAACAAGCCGAAAATGTCCTGTCTATGTCCCTTCCTCCCCAAAAGGGAGCGTTCCTGCATTTGGATGAATGTGTTTATACATTTGTTGCAGTAACACTATGATTAAGCAGATGTTAATTACATCCTCAATGCAATTGAATTAATGTAATAAACGATCATCTGTCTTTTTATTAAATTTCAAGTAATTATTTACACCCTCATCATACTCTGATTTTGTTTACATGGTATAAAAGCTTAAATTTCCTATTCTTTCTGGTGAAACCTGTAAATTTGTCAGTGGGAGAAGCTAAGTCACCTAATGTTTTGGTCTACATGAACTTTTCAAGTGGATGGGTATTCATTTTGAAGTCATATGATCCTGACAAGAATAGTCTCTGTGAAGTCAAGGAGAAACAATGTCTAGCATCTCAGTGTCCTTAAACAAGCTGCACATTTCAGTAAATATCAGAGATTTATTGGTGAGCCAGAGGGAGATGAAGGAAAGGCTAAGGTTAAGACTACCATTTGTAACTTTCAAATCACTAATGAGCAGGATGAAAATTTAGCCCTTTGAAGTCTCCCAGGCTGAATGGTGTGAATGTTTGCTATCGACCCCTTCCGTTGCTTCTCTTTGGAGCTGTGCCAGTGCAGCACATTTTGCACCCATGTCCTAAGTGAAGTTTGTCCCTCAGTAGTTAAAAGGAAAACCAGCGAGGAGTGGAAACCCTTGCATATTCGGTAATAAAATGTTACATTTTGCATTGCTGATTCACCTTTATTTTAAAGACCAAAAGGCCAAATTGTGTGAATCTCTGAAGAATATGGAAAAATTCAGGAAATTTGGGTGAGACAGGTAGACCTTAACATGTCAGGAGGAAATAGGTAGCTCTTGTTTCTGGTGTGGCTTTTCTGCTTGCGCCACTCACCCAAAGTTGCTAGTCCACATTCTTCCAAAATCAAGTAATTTTTCCTTGCAGAAAGCAGATCAGCTTGCAAGAGCTCCTATCCAGCTGTAGAGTAATTCTGTTTGACTGCAATTGCATTTTCTACAGTTTATAAAAGGTATTGGCTAATCACCACTGCCACTGAATTAGAATATTACCTTTCTCTCTTCTATGACTTGAGTAATGCAACAAAGGTAGGTAAGAACAGGCTCTCTGATGTGGATGTGCCAGGAGCAGCACCTGTGGCTTCCAGAACAAAGCCTCTTCTTCAGGAAAAGACCCAGTGTCTTCTTTAAAAGACGTGGATTGGTAAGGATTTAAAGGTCATTCTGGAGCAATGTGTGCCAGACTGCTGTATTAGATCTGATCTTATGCTTGATTTCAATTACTTCTGCTGTGGTGAGTATTAAGGTTAGAATTATTGGAGTGACATTTTAAAAAACAAAAGGGAACTGTTAAGGGTGGGGAAGGAGAGAGGGGCTTATCCCATTCCTAGTTAAAGCAGGTCTCTAAACAACAATGGCAGTTCAGGTCTGCGAAATTCATTCATCGGTTTCATAAATTCTGGAAATAACAGAGTTATCTCAGACAGGTTCAAGGATTCCTGTTATTAAAAGTGACTAATGCATTTTATTTGTTAGGCTCTGGGCAGCAAGAGAAATGCGGGAGGATGCAACCATACAGCCACTACGGACAACAGAACACCACGTTTCACGTTTTCTTACCTTAGCTTTTCTCAGCTTTTCCCAGTGTCTCCACAGCGTGTACTCCAGATGCATTTCAGGTCTCCACTGCTGTCATTATCTGGGTTAATACCCCATATGTAATTCTACTCTAGTTAAATATGTTAATAAAATTAATATACTGTAAATACGTCTGTAACTATGCCCCTTGGAATATTTGATGTGCTCTGAAACAGGCTTGTGTTTAGTGCCCTGATACAATGAGAAGGTCTAGAAGAATCGGAAATAATAACACAGCCTGCAAGCTCATGTCATGCCAGCTATTCCGTGCCAAATGTTGTTCTCAAGCACCTGGCAAGCACAATTCATTCATTTTCGAAATGTCAGTGGCCAGCCAGCTCCTCAGGACATTCCCTCCCAACACAGGGACACTCGATAGGCACAATCGGGCAGCTTTTGGCCACCAGCCTCCTTCCCAAGTCACGTGCGCAAACTGTAAGGACGGAAGCGCCTCTTGTTTCTGGTTTTGACTTGCAAGCGGCAACTTTTTCTGTTATTCTTCCTGTTTATCTTACTCCGTCATCAGTATTTCACAGTATTTCAATGGGGCTTTGATAGATACATATTTGGAATACTGAAAATACTCCATAGGTGCCTAGATGCAACAACTGGTTTCTGCTGTAATATGCAAAATATTCACGGCACGCTCTAAGCACCTAGCTTTCAGGGGCGAGCGCAGCTGCGAGTGTCGGGCACGTGTGTGGATTTGTACGCGCCATTATTCATCGCTGCCCTCTCCAGGGTACAGTGCTCCAGACCCAGTGTTGGTGGGACGAGCATAGGTGTCAGAGGTCCCTGCCCGCCAGCAGCCGACCCCAGGGCGCTGCTCCCCACCGCCTCCTGCTTTCCAGCTGTAGGTCGCATCGCAAGTCCTCTACCCTAAAGCTCGTACCTACAGTCAGCTGGCAGCTGTAATGTCATCTGAATAGTGAACTGAAAGAAGCCTTGTCACCACACAGAGAGTGTCCTCAGTAGGGGATTTGTGTACAGCCTGTCCAGCCAGCCTTTGAGACGCAGGCTTGGCTTCAGTGGACATAATATGACTGTGTACAAACGGTCTTTGAGGTTCTCTGACTCATAAATGTAACCTAAAAGCTCTTGTCATTTCCATCCAAAATAAATTCAAATAATGCTTCTTCCTATGCCTGAAAACACATTTTCTTCAGTGTTTTTGATATCTCTCTTTTTAGTATGAAGAATGCGAGATGGGTGAACACAGGGTTTTGAAATGTCAGCCAATTAGCTAGTAGTCACAGGGTGAATTGAAAATGTTTTTCCTGTATTTTTTTCTTCATAAGACGGCATCTCACATATCTGAACACTTAGCAGTCCGTATCCCTGGCAGCTGAAGCCATCTTCTTATTTTTTGTGTCAATCACTACAGACTTGCAATTTAAACAACTATTAAAAACACTCCAATGCTTAAAATAAAAAAAAAAAAAGTTTGTAGAAGTGGCCAGAAGCATTAATGATAGACATTACAGCTGGCTATATGCTTTGTGCATCCAGTATTTTTCCTTATCTGGCAGCAATGGACTATAGAAGTGCTCAGTCTCCTGGGTAAAGGATGAAGCTCACCTGTCCATGCTGAGTCTCTGAAATGTCTTTGCTGCCTTCAGGCTGCTTGATTGAGAGAAACAGCCCCAGTTACCGGCAGGAAATAGTAAAACTGCCATTTCTTTCTGTCTGAGAAGAAAGGACACTACACAACAGCATGCATGCACGTGTGTTTTGTGTGTGCGTGTAAGAAAACCCCAAACCCCCAATCCCCCCTCTCCCCGCCTTCCACAAAGAAGCGGGGCTTGTATGAAGCCCCAAACCCTCAAGGGTGTGCAGGTGCTCACACAGCCTTTTCGGGACCTGGCATAAATGGATTAGCACTCAGGTAAATCAGAGGAGATTGAGTGAAGTCTGGCTTAGTGGAAGGAGTCCTTGGCTAAAAGTTGTCCTCGATCCTGGATTTGTTCACCTTTAGGGAAAAGCTCATCTTTCCTCTCAGCGTGGTCAGGCAGGAGACAGGCTGAAAGGTGCATGGTCAGAGAGGGAATGCTGATGCTTTGGAGAACTGACATTTGGAAGGAGGGCTATATGTATGACCGTGCCTTTTACTGGTCATGTTTTGTAGCCATTCACTCTGTTCATGTTAACATTTGCACTAGCATGTCGTACGGAGTAGTACTCTGGATGCAATTAAAACCCCATGCAATAGATCGCTTTGTCAAGGATGAGGGGATGGCAGTACCTGATTACCAGCACACATGGCCATTGGTGCCAATGGAGCGTTATAGTTTACTCTCTGCCTGAGTCATCTCCCCCTGAGGAAGTTGCATGAAAATAACACTTAACAAGGATGATAAAGACTGTAGAGATAAAAGAGAGCGAAGAATCTGTTAGCAATATTTCTGTAGCAAGCAGATGACTGAATGTATTTCCAAATGTTACAGAATTTCTTGTGTGACTCACAACAACACAGTCTATAGAGCACATGCAACATTTGGTACAGCAGTGAATCAGTGTAAATACCAACAACATTTCTGTAGTCTTAGGAGATGCTCACACAGAAGTAAATCTGCAAATTTGCATTAACATTCTTTCAAATGGGGCGCTTGTATGATTATATGGTTTAATTTTTTTCTTGTTTTATCACATCTTTATTAATAGCAGGAAAATCCCATTGTATAAAGTATTTTTCTTAGAGCAGTTTTAATAATAAAGTCCATAAAACATACTGCTCCCATGTCGGAATTGTTGACTTCTTTCAGTGGAACTCAAGCCAGCCTGCTGCAACAGCAAGCTGTTGTTTTCTGCGGGTTTTGGGCATGTGTTTCCTGAACATTTAATAAAAGGAGGCCTCCTGATAACTTTGATTATTCCCACAATTTAAAAATTATATGAAAGTCCATTGAATATCTTCAGCTGAGGAAATGAAGGAGATGGACACCTGTGCTGTTGTTGAAGACCTGACACTTCCTTGGTGTTGCTTCTTGGGCCTTCTTTGGGCTCCTAAGCCATCTTTGCTGTGCTTCAGTGTGATGTTCTTGCAGGACTGCCTGAAGCTTCCCAGCCCACTTCTTGCTTGTACTCCCTCCTGCACTACACACCCTCTTCAGTTTAGCATTTGTGGGTTTTGGCCAATTATCCCCTCCACTCATGTGTGCCTTCAGTCAAAATCCTCACATTCTTCTTGACTCTCTACTGCTCACGTTTTCTTCTTCCTACCATCTGTCTTGTCCTAACATCCTCCTACCTTCCCCCTGTGTAATTTATGTGTTCCTGCAAAGAAGGGCTCATTCCCCAGTCCCCCAGCTCCTTCCCATCACACCTCTGCCTAATGCCCAGATTCCATAATAATTAGCACAGAATCACAGAAAATAGGCCGTAAGGGACACTCAGCAATCTTTCAATCTGTAATCTTGTCCAGAGTAAAAACATGAAATCCTACCATTTCTGTAGTAATCTAATTCAAAGATATTATTCTTAAAATTAGAGAATTTTTCTTTATGCCTAACTTGGATCTCAATTTTCATGCAATTTAAGTCCATCTGTTTTTGTCTTAATCCCCGTAGGCCTGGAAAGCAGCTTTCTAGAGCAGCTGTTTATGTACTGAAGATGGTTACTTCTCAGTCTTCTACCCTCTTCACATTCCTGCCTCACAAACTTCACTTTCTTCTGTGTCCGATATCATCCATTTTCTCCGTATTTTTTCTCTCCATAAACAGTCCTTTTCCGTCTCTTTAACACATATAGGTCACCCATGGCTTCTCCTTTCCCCTCACTTTCTTCCCTTTCCCCATACTTTCTACTCTCTTCTGTTTTCAACATGCCTATACCGCCTTGTTCCTAAATACTCGCTTCCAATCCTTCTGACAATGCCTGTTCTGCTGTATATCATGGGTGCATGTGGAGACTTGTTGCAATCTATGCCAGGAATGTGTTGCCTTGGTATGGCAGGAATGCATGGAAGCCATCCGCTGTGATGTAAATGTCTTTCAATTACTGTCTCTTTGCAGAATGTCTTTTTTAGTCCTAGCCCCTGTGAAATGCTGCTGGTGCTCTTCTGCTTTCACCGTTTCCATGGTAGCTGATCCCATCCTTTCGTGACTTTCACATCAGTGGCCTAAACAAAATCTGGAACTGTCATAATTAAAATGGAAGGCAGTTTACAATATTTTGGAAGACTGGGTGGTATTACATGACAAAAGTACTTTGCAGCTAAAAATGGGTAAGTAATTAAGCACCATTATCTTAAATTATGATACTTGCAGAGGTATTCTGTGGAACATGTCCTGAATATTAAATATATTAAAATTGCAATGTTAAATACAGTTAATGACACTGTTCCAGAAGTACAGAATGTAATGGTTTAATTAACCCAGAGTTACTGCAGCCTTATTCTAACTTCCTTAAAAGCACTCGCAGTTCAAGCATTTCAGCTGTGTGCCCTTGGAATCAGACCTGGATTCGGATTCTGACTGAAATCCCACACTTAGAGCCTGTAGCTCCAATGGCTGATCCAAAATCCAGATCTAAATGCTTTCAACCTTTGGCATATTTGTAGGCCAGATTCAACGTTTTCATAGGCTGCAGTTTTCAGAGTAATATCTGATTTCCTCCCATTTCCCTCCTTCCCCTCCCCACAAATGTCTTTGAATAGTAACTGTGAGGTGTTAAGGAGCTGGAAAATTTTTAAACTTAGGTCATTAAGTGTAGACTAAGAACTTTAAAAACAGGCAGCCATTCTCAAAAATCTTCGTCAAGGTCTGTCTTTTGTGGTCTAATACAACGTTTCTGCCAAGTCGCTATTCAGTGAACCACAATTTGGAAATATGAGAAAGACATGTCTCCTCTCTCAAATTCATGTATTGATCTCAAAGAAATTCAGGTACTATCATGGATTACTGTGCAAATTATTACTGTGAAGGATAACACCTGGAATTCTACCCTTTGACTATATTCTGTATTTTCTTCCATTTTGGATAAATCAGCATAAAAAAAAAGGCAGAGTTCAAAACCTATAGCTTAAAGCCTGTAATTCACCTCTCTGTCATTTATTGCTCTTTCCTTAATTAACATTGAAGCCACTTACGAAAGTAAAACCTAGTCCTTGCCTAAATGTATGTGCTTCAATTTCCATAGAGCTGTCTGATTAATCAGTGTAAGATATGGAGGAAGACATATGAAAGCTCAGGCAAGTGAGCAAAACCAAATTTCCAACACAGGGTGTATTTTATTCCATCTAACAATCCACATGTTTGTATATGAAGTCCAGAAATCATCATACCACACCATCCCAGTAAATCACAACCCTCAACAGGACTCCTTGGTCTTCCGAGTTGAGAATCAGCTTCAGCTGTATGGCCAGGTTTTTTCACTATCTTACTGTGGACATTTGTAGTGGAGTTCATAACGCAGTTGAAACCAGATTTTTTTCTTCAACGATGACAGCATTACGTTGGTTTCCATGAATTACGAAGACACATTAGAAATCTTTGTATATAGAGTTTTCAGTCATCTTCTTTTCAATTCCCACATACTGTGTTTAAATCACTGTCTTGATATTGGAGATGGTGAGCATAGATTTGAAATTAGAATACAGTTGCATAAACCAGCATCTATAGTATGCAGAAAACTGGACCAAATGCAAATTGTGACATGAGACATGCAATTCAGTGTAGGACAAACTGCAAGAGAGATGCCCTCCATAGCCATAGTGAGCTAAATTCGCTGCTTAAACAAATGCGGCCAATAGAAAAAGCATGAGTTACTGCAGTAAGTGGCTGAAGTGTGGGGGCAAATGACTGTGTGTGGGGAGAAGGAGAGTAAGTTGAATTTGCTAGAGTTGTGGGGTGGATGGGCAGTGGAGGATAAAAGATAATTAAAAAAATAGTGGAAGCACATTAAAAATACAACCAAAACCATTGCAAGGATGATAAAGAAAATCCTGTTCTTTTCCATCACTGGAAAAAATTCAAAACTGTCCTCTTGGAGAAATGGCACTCAATAGACTGCCAGTTTGCACATAAAATCTCCTAGATAAACCAGTCCCAAGTGACTGTGAGAAACATTAGCTGAAACAAACACATATTGACATGATGAAATTTAGATCATCAGATTAAAAAAAAGCTCTGTTCCCTGTTTTTTTTTTCTCTTTCCAGCAAACAAAAGGAAGAAAAATGAGAGATTTTAACAAATTCTGTTACCAGCTTCATTTTTGCTATTGGTTTTATGGGGGTGAGGGATTTGTTCAGCTGTTACAGTGATGATCACAACATAAACTGTTTAGATAGATGAAGTTTTTGCTTTTACTTCCTAGTCTAAAAGCCATTGACATTATAGACAGTTTTTCTTAAAGATGTTGTGTATGGAAATTATATTTACCTCCTACAACGGTAGGAGGTGTAATGTCTCTTATTTTGCAGTTTCTGCGTCCAGTAGGAAAAAAAATGATATGGATACTGCAGATGGCTCAGCTACAGCATGTTGCCATACACAGCTTCTTGCTCAGACTTCACATAATTTCTATTTTTTCCTGTTTCTGTGAATATTAAATGACAGAATCAGAAGAATACTTCATTTGAAAGGCTTATTTAATTTCCCTTCTCTTCATTTGCTTTGTTTACTGAATTACATTTCCATAGGAGAACGGTATGTAGAACTGTCTCCCCTGACTAAACAGTTCAAATAAGCTATGAGTAAAACCATTTAGATACAATTCACAACCATGTTTTATTAATAACAACTAACTAAGAATGTTACTGAAGCTCAATATGCAGTGAATTTCTGGAGGCTTTTGTCGTTGCATCCACATTATTGTCAGAATCTTTTAA
>VYZW01052397.1:4742-18201 GCA_013401315.1 Balaeniceps rex
GGTGTTCTGATAAGGCACTTCAGCAGTTCTACCCTCAGTGATACTAGTGTCTTCTAAATACAGCATTAATCAGGAGTACATGGTCACTGGGCAGTTGCTGTACTCTTATGTAGCATGTGGCACTTTGCAATGCTCCAGTACCAGAGCAACTAAATAACATCTCACGTTACTGCTTTGCTCTTGATAGAACAAGCTGGTTCAACTACAACCAACCCTTTAAATAGATAAAACATTAGAAAGCTAGTACAATGTCATTTAAAATAAAGAATTAGAATTGAAATTGTTTGGTAAAGCGTTTTGCAGGGTAGGAGTACCTAGTGTGCCTGGCACTGACTGTGCAGATCAGAATGGACATGTCTCTTGTGACTGACTGGGGCTTCTGATTCCACTGGTACTAGCTGGCTTAGCAACTGCACAAACCAAATATAACCCCTGTTAATATTGTATAAAAATATAACACTTATGTGAGTGTTATTTATTGCACACAGTATTAATATTCTGGTCTGAAGAAGGTTTTCTTGCCTTTGAGTTTTCACTATGGAATCGGTTTTAGTTGAGTCAACAAGCAAACCTGGGGACTTTCATACAGCTACTAAAGTGGCAAATGTTAGTGGTGCTTTTTGAAGACATCTATAGTTAGACATAACCTTTCCTCAACAGTATTTTGCTAGTGCCAGTTCATTACTAATGACAAGTCTTGCATAAAGAGCCTTTGAATAGCAAACTAAGAGCTTGAAAATAGTAGCTATTTGAGATCTGTATTTAGACAGAAAGAAGCAAGAGGGAAGAGATTTTCCCTTCATGAAGACATAGTGCTATATAAGCCATCTAGGCACATCTATTGAATATTGTTTTCCTCAGATTTTCAGAAAAATTATTTTGCATGCAGTTGCCATCTTTAGGACCTTTGCTAGTAGTAGACTTGAGCACACAGTGATGTGCTTTTTTGCAGATCTCTGATAATGTATGTGTGTTCCCTGGTTTGATGGGAATTGGTATGACTGCATTTCCTGACATCAGGACATCTGTGATTATTGCCGATAGAAGTTGTTAATTGAATATTTGCATTTCTGTAGGCATCAGTTGCCCAGCTGTTATATGTCAGGCTGGATTTGCATTGCTATAGTCATGTCACAATTTTTTTTTTCCATGTTCCTATTTGATAATTTTGATAGGTCACACTGAAAGAACTGTCCTGTATAGTACATATGTACGAACCAGCTTCCACACTACTTCTGGCACAGAAAATTGAAGAACAATGTGCAATATTACTATATCCCATGGTCATGTGGGCTCCTAGGATATTTCAGCAGGTCTTTTGGAAACTGCAAAAGCAATGACTGTCACACTCCCAGAGTATACTAGACCAACCTTGTGCTCTGCTTGTGTCCACTGTAAGAAAATGCATCATCATCTTTGTGTCGGTGTACCTCACCCATGCTTCAGCTTTAGCTGTGCTAGCCCAAGTTGTGCTTTACCTTGGGCTCAAGGATACTGTGTTTCTAGCAGTGATGAAGGTCCTGGATATTGTTGGAGACAGAGGGTGTCCAAACCAGCAAATGACCTCGTACAGTTGACTTGAAAGGTCTACTTTACTCAGTGTTCTTTCTTCTTAGCTTCCAGAAGAGAGCTTGTATGTGGTATATGGAGCTATTGTCATGTAACACATCTCTGTAAAGTTTTCTTCTTTCCTTCTCCTGTTCTTTGGGAATATGATTGCTACTCTCTGGGGGTTCACACAACTGTTAAATCCTGTGGTGTTGCAGGGGAGTGCTATTCATCTTGCAGGTGAGGAGTTGTGACAAGGAACAAGATCAAAAGCATTCACTGAATCTCTTTTAGGTGTCCCTTTTTGATGCCTGCAATTGGGGTTTTTCTCCTCTTTATGCTCCCAGATATGCTCTTATGTATCAGTGAAGCTTGGAAAGCCCACTGCTGTTGCTAACCAGACCTCTAAATACTTACTTGTTCAAGAATGCCAAGTCATGCCCCCTTGTGAAAAGTGGCTTGTGGTTGTTTGCATCACCCAGAAGCTCTTATAGACTCAAGCCTGGAATCCAGCTCTGCAGACAGCATGGCTTTGCTTTAAGGCTCTGTCACTCTTGGAGGAGACCGACCTTGCTGATATCCTTTCCAAATTTTAACAAACACGGTCCTAGTGCACAGCAGCTTCTTGTGAGTTGTAACAGAGTAAATCCAAAAGGTGTGTTGGAATGAGGCTGGATTTCATGTTTGAGCTGTCTAACGCAGTGGAATGTTCTCATGTTCTGCCTGCTGATTTCTGGGAGTGGAGAGCAATTTTCTAAAGCAAACTGAAATGAAGTTTACTGTGCTGCATATGTAGAGTGGGACACTTCACGTTGCTTTAGAAAATTGTGTTCTGCACAAAAATGTGCTATTGGAGTTAAGGTAAAGTAATGGTAGCAATAATGGAGGGAAGAGACAAGTCAGGGGATGCAGCTCCATGCAGTTTTGGTTACGGCTTCTTTGCACTTTGCTTCTTGGTGAGCATTTTTGTCTTTGCTTCCACAGCCTGTCATCACCCAGCCTTCTTTCTCCCTCTCTGAGCTATGTCATGGTGACCTCCCTGCTCCAGTGTCTGTGGGTTTTCTGGTGTCCCATGAGTTTGTGCTGTAGTTTTGATCATGGTAAATGTAGAAGCCTAGGTAGATACCCAGAACTGTTTCTAATCTTCCATAACCAATGGCAGAACTATGATGGAAGCTTCTTCGGAGATACTTACAAGCTAATTCAGATTTTTCCTTCTAGCGTAGTAAGTGATTGTCTTAACAGCTACAATGCAGAGTCTTTTCTTGCTATTGTCACTGTTTATTTTCCCAGAAGTCTTGACTTTCTTTTTGAATCCCCTTTTAAAAAACTTTTATGGAGGTCTTTATTTAATCTTTTACAGCAAATTTATTTTAAAGCACAGGCATTATATTAATAGGATAAGACTTAAGCCTAGCGAAATAACTCATACAAATTTTATTTGACAGAACTTGCCTTGCTTTTATGAGACATTTCCTCAGAAACTGGAACTGTGAAATGTCCTTGTTCTGACAGAAATATTTTCTACTCCTTGTCTGCAAAAGATCAAGTTACTTTCATGCAAGCATGCCTTTTGCAAAATCTGCAGCAACATTAGGTGAGGATACCACAGAGACTACTCAGTCTGTCAATGCTGGATTGCAAAGTCTTGAGTCTTGTTGACATCTCTGCAATTTGTCTGGCCTTAATATTTAATAAGCCTGATACTCTGCAATCTCCGGAGTGAGAGCAGTTCTTTTAAAAACCACCTTGTGCCTCTGCTGGAGTTCTCACCAGGCTCTTTAAATTCAGAGGTGTGCTTGCAATGCTGTGTCTGGAGGGTAAAGCAATAATCATCAATTTTACAGCTCCATACTCTTGTTGTATTAAACTTTTAAGCAGTTTGCAGAAAGAATACTTTATATAGCACAGCAGGACCTTGGTTTTGCTCGTGATCAGTGGGAAATACTGCAAATCTCAGGTTGCCTTGTCAGGAGGTATTAAGAGGAAAGTGACTAGGCAGATGCTGCCTGTCCAGGCAGCGCTACAGCTTGCGTGTTCTGGTTGTCCACTTGATGCCGAGTGGCTCGCTGGGACCTAGACTTTTCCAGAGGGAGCTGGTCGTTGAATCCGCAGGAGATGCGTGAGAGGTGTAACCTGCATCCATCAGTGAAATGGCAACAGTCGAAGCTGCAGATAAAGGTCTGCTGAAGTGCTAGAAAAAAAGCAGCTGGGGCTGCTCCATGAAGACAAACTTTTTTTTTGTCTCCTGCCAAAAACCATGGGGAATCTCAGGAAAATACAGTCTGATTAAACTGATTTAGGCAGCGTCTGTGAACATAAGGGCTCTTTCATTTCCAGACTTCTGATTTGAGCTCCGATTTTGACTTTGGATACACAGGAGTCAATTTTCAGGATTGCTAACTGTCTGCAGGTTCCCACCGGTTGGACTTATTTATGGTAGTGGAAAGTGTTCATCCTCTGCACCTCGTATCCCAAATTTGCTAGCTCGAGTTGGAGACTGCTGTTGAAACAGCTGCCTTTTGTGGTTTTCAGGCAGCCTGAGCAAAGAATCTGACTTCCTTCTTTCTGCAAACCCTTAGCCAGTAGAAAGTCACGCACAAATTATTAAAAGTATTTGTCATTACATTGGCATAGTTCACCAAGGAATCCCATGCTAAGCATGATAAAACTTTGAATTATTTTTGTGTAAGAAGCTGCATAGCTGAAATTGAAAAACACTCGTCTAAGTTATGTGGTTTGGGAGTTTTCTAGAACTCTTCCAAAAAACTTTTCAGTTTTTAAACCCATGGAAGTGCCTTTTTTTAGGTCTCAAAAGTAGTTTTAGCAAGTAACTTTGAGCTGACATCTAAAGGGAAAGAAAAAAGTTATCTCCCCCCTGCCACCCCGGAGGCTTGAATCAAATTTTGTTCATTTCTTTTTCTCTTTCTTTATGTATGCAAGTTGCAAATGCTTTGTAAAGAATATCTCATTTTTCTCCTAATATGGCTTTACATTTTGAGCTTGAACTTCAGTATTAGATTTGTTTGTCAGACTTAAGTTGGTGCTTATACTTCAACACTGTAATTTGTTTTGTTTGCAGTTAATCACTGTTCTTTTTTCCCCACCCATCTTGATGAACAACCTGAAAGATAAATGTGTGGGAGCTCTTGCAAACTGCTATTGGCTTATAAAAGGCAAATAGTTAAATCAGAACTCTCTTCTTCAACTGCACCAGGGACTTTCAGTGTCCTCAAAAAATGAACTTCATTTATAGCACTTCTGTGGCTTTTTTAACATTAATTGCACAAAGGAGATCCAGTGTCTGCCTATGGGGTGTGAGTGAACTCAACTCTCATACTTTGAGACTTATTAAAACGTAGTTTCTGGGATGTATCATGTTGGGCTGAAAATGCTCTGTTGGCCTAGGCTCTGACTGGTTTCTCCTCTTAGCTTGTAAGCTTGGCTGCATGGAAGGGGATGACAGATGTGTTTCCTGCTGGCTCTAGGCAAGAGCCATTCATTTATCCTAGTGGCTTCCCTAAATGTCAAGGTATATAGAGTGGTGGTACCAAAACTAAGCTCGGTGGAGACAAAATAGAAGCTTGCAATGAGTTGCCCTAGATAATTTACCTCCACTGAAGTACATCTGCAGTCTCTATGTATTAGCTACCAATCTAGCTTGTGTGCTGTGAGGGTATTAATAAATGCACGTACACTGCCATTTAACCTGCAAATTTGTATGGTAACAAATCTTGGAGTAAGTACTTAAGTTTCAAGAGGTGTTTTTCCAAGTGTCTAGATAATCATCCATCTTTTAACCAGATAATCATCCATCTCTTAACCGTATTGTCCAAAAGCAATAGTAGTAGCATGTAATTTTAAAAATAAAAAGCTTGTTGTAAAGACTTCCATGTTCTCCAAGGGTAGCTCTCTGTTGATGAGCAATGTTGACAGATGTAGATTGTCTCAGCATTTAAGTGCAGGGTGGTATAACCTGTTATCTACACAAACCAATGGTTTAGGGTTTTTTGTGTTAGTTTATATTTATCTGATACCAGAGCCCTAACAGCCACATTGCTATTAAATGGGGTACTTCTTTGTGGTTTGGGATGGCAGTTGTAAGCTAGACAAAATGCATTATATTGTATTGCGTGTTGTTGTCACTGGCACTTGTATTATTCTGTCAAACATTTTCTTAGTCTAAGAAGAATATCTTTGGAGAAGTAAAAGTGAAGTGAAGCTGGAATTAGCTGATGCTGTATTTCACTTGAAAAATCTAAGTGGAAAAGTAAAAAGAAAAGGCTGTGAAGGTTACATCTGAGCAGTAACGTGGCTGATTACTTAAACTCATGTATGCAAAAATGGTAAAGGATGTTCATGGTGAGCAGCAGTGCTTGGTTTCATGGCCTGCTTACTCTCCGTACTACCTCATGTGTGTGGGTTTGAGTCTGTCCCCTGTCCTCTAGTTTTATGGGAAGTGGGAGTTGTTCATACTTCTGATGGCAAATGTGCAAGTTCCAAGGTCTTTATACATACAGTGTGCAGTTAATTCTTTTAAAAGCATGTTGACTTAAGCAATTTTCTAACTGAACTAGTTAGACAAAGTTAACGCCTTTTATTGATAAAAATCACGTCATGAGAAACAACTTAGGGAAGTTTGGAGGATATTTGGGTGACACTTACCTGAAGCAGCCCTGAGAGTACAGCAGTGTAAAGCGAGTGAAATAAAGATCCTTAGTATCTTCCTGAAAGGGTATCCATCCACCTTGGGCTGCAAGAGTTGCTTTACAGTGATTATTTTGCATATGTCCAAACCTAAGATTTTAGTGTGGGGCTGGGAGCGGTTGTGTTGAAACAGTTTATGTGGGAAAACCTGCTGGTTCAATCTGAGAATCTCTTATGTTTGTTCTCGAGGTTGTATTTGTTTGAGAGAATATGCAGGGGAGAGGAATGAATGGCCAAAAGACAGAATAAATAAATAGCTTTATGCACTTAAAACGGCTAGGATAACAGCAACCTCATGGGATGTGCAGTGGTTCTGCTCATGTGAGATCAGCCTTTGGAAGGATCGTTTTACTCCTTACTTCTTTCTGTCCTGCCAAGGGGTCTTGCACCAAGCTCCTGTGGTGTCAGTGGGTCAGATTTTTGCATGTAACGGAGGTAAAGAACAGCCAATCTCTAATAAATCTGATCTTACTAGTGCTCAGCTGGCACCTTGGGACTAGGAGGGGACATGAAATCATAGGTTCCCAACCACATCTGTGCCACTAGTGAGACATGCTGGGGTTAGAGTTGAGGTGGGATGCAGAGGAGAGCTGAAGTGGATATGATTGCTTGGGCACCATGCTGGCACCACTGATGCTAAAAAGGCTGGAAGGGATGGCAAAAAAGTCAGGCCAGAGCAGCACCTGAGACCTGTCAGGAGCAGGCAAGGAGGCGTCGGTCTGTAATGGGAGCAGAGCAAGAAGTCAGTGACTGGGAACTGCAGGTTGAGTTTGGCTGGAATAAGGTAAAGTTTATACTGGTTTAGGAGGGAAGAAGGAGGGTGGTAACAGGCTGTGTAGGCGGTTGGAAATTGCAGCTGTGGGGCCTCTGGACAATGTGCGGCTTGTGAGCAGGCTGAGCTTTTGGCTGGTTTTTCTTGTTGCAGCTCAAAGTGCAATCTTTCTTCTTCCTCTCTAGCTCATGAGAATCAGTCAGGAAGACAGAAGTGTCATAAAACTGCTCATGCACTGCAGGCTGCAGCAGCAGCCATTTGCCTGGCTTCTGCAGTTAGTACTAAAACAACTGCTTATGTTTTACACTATATATCAAAGCAGAAAAGGCAGTCTTGGGCAAATAACAGTTGATTTCTTTGATCCTATGTTCACCTGTTCATAAGGTCTTAGAAGAGTATTTTCTGTCTTTTTTTTTGTTCCTAGCGTGTAAAGTGGGATGGATGTCAGAGTAGCTGGGTCAGTGGGTTAAACACCTGTAGAGTGGGCTTGAGAATTGTGGTGTGTTTGTGGGAAGGCCACAGTCACCGAAGTGCTTGTGCTCAGAGCAGTCACCCAGAAAGGCAAAACAGAGAGAACATGTGGCTTTTCAGCTCTGCTTTGGGAGATGTCTGTAAGCAGCACGTTGCCCCTACAAGATGGGATAGCTCTTCTGTTGAGACTGTGTGTGTTTGGATGTTACTATAACAAGACTGCTAAGGTCAGACATAATGGTCACAAAAAGCCAGAGCTGTCATCTTGCCACTATTTCTGTCTTTTGGGTCAGTGCATTTCCCTGTAAGCCACAAACCATCTTGTTTAAAAGTGCCGGTTGGTCTTCTGTCCACAGCTACAGAGCATGGGGCTTGCCTCAGCAAAAAAGATTTCCTTGAAAATTCGGTCAACTCAAAACCTTTGTTCTACAGGTAGGAGGTTGTGTTGTTAGTAAATGGATGGGGCTTAGGGCAGCAAGACCTTTGGGAAGAGAGAAGTTGTCGTGGTTTAACCCCAGCTGGCAGCTAAACATCACACAGCCACTCACTCGCTCCCTCCCAGTGGGATGGGGGAGAGAATCAGAAGAGTAAAAGTGCTAGCCTGGCTAGCAACAAGGGGTTCCTCTTATAGTAATTCTTATAACGTGCAACTCAAATCCTGGGTTACAACAATTTAAAGGTATTTCCTTTACAATCTCCTCCCCTGGCCCCTTTGGACCACACCATAGGGTTTAACATTGCAATGAACTCTTCCCCTTGACCTTGCTTCGGCTTGGACTTATCCACAGACTGCAGTCCCTTAGGGGTGTACCAGCTCCAACTGGAGCCTTATCTATGAGGCACAGTCTCTCTAGGGGTATACCTGCTGCAGCATAGACTTATCCACAGCCACAGTCACTTGGCCTTATCCATGGGTCGCAATGCCTTCAGAGCTATACCTGCTCCAGCATGGCCTTACATGTGGCTGCAGTCCCTCCAGGGGTGTACCTGCTCTGCCATGGGCTTATCTGTGGCCACACGCTTTGAGATGCTCCAGCATGACCTCATGCACAGCCATTGATGCTTAAGGGTGTACCTGCTGCAGCATGGACTTATCCACAGCCACAGATGCTTCTAGGTGTACCTTTTCCAGTGTGGACTTATCCTTGGGCCACAATCCCTTCAGAGGTATACCTGCTGTGGCACAGACATAACCACGGCCACAGACACTTCGAAATGTACCTGCTCTGGCATGGGCTTATCCACGGCCACAGATGCTTCGGGGTGTCCTGCTCCTGCGCGGACTCATCCATAGGTCACAGTCCCTTTGACTCGAGTTCATACTGGAGTTCCAGCCTGTCCAGTACAGCAGCACGGAAACAGCAGTGATGCCCTGGCCATCTGCCAGTCCAGGCCATTGCTGTTATCAAAATGCTCCCAGGCACAGCAGAGTAAGATGATAAGCAGTACCACAAGCAGCAAAATCAAAAAGCAGCCACTAACAAGCACTAGGCTCTAATATACAGTTAAGGCAAGCAAGCCCCAAGGCAAGCACAGAAGCCTGTCAATTAAAAGCTAAACAGCAATAACAGCTATAAATTTGATCTAGCACATTCCAATCAAGTCTTCCATTAGTTCAAATCCTTCGAGCCCCACGCTGGGTGCCAAAAAGGACTGTTGTGGTTTAACCCCAACTGGCACCTAAGCCCCACACAGCCACTCTCTTACTCTCCCCCAGTGGGATGGGGGAGAGAATCAGAAGAGTAAAAGTGAGAAAACTTGTGGGTTGAGATAAAGACAGTTTAATAGGGAAAGCAAAAGCCATGCACGCAAGCAAAGCAAAACAAGGAATTCATTCACTACTTCCCATTGGCAGGCAGGTGTTCGGCCATCTCCAGGAAAGCAGGGCTCCATCACGTGTAACAGTTACTTTGGAAGACAAAACACCATCACTCTGAATGTTCCCCCCTTCCTTCTTCTTCCCCCAGCTTTATATGCTGAGCATGATGTCACGTGATATGGGGTATCCCTTTGGTCAGTTGGGGTCAGCTGTCCCAGCTGTGTCCTTCCCAACTTCTTGTGCACCCCCAGCCTCCTCGCTGGTGGGGTGGTGTGAGAAGCAGAAAAGGCCTTGACTCTGTGTAAGCACTGCTCAGCAATAACGAAAACATCCCTGTATTATCAACACTGTTTTCAGCACGAATCCAAAACATAGCCCCATACTAGCTACTGTGAAGAAAATAGCTCTACCCCAGCCAAAACCAGCACAGAAGTACTGGGAAGTTCTCCTTGAGATGACTGAAAACCTTTCTGATGCAGATTTTAGTTCATTTGCCTTATTCAAACTTCTTCCTGTTCTTTTCTTCCTGAGACTTTGCTTTGGCCCCTGTTGTAATCAGAAGCTCCCAGAAATGTTTTTTAGGATAAAGGCCTCTGCACACATCCATCACTTTAAATATCCTTCAAATGAGCAAAGGCCTGAGGCTGGGATGCAGAACTCTTCATAGCAAGAAAATAGGCTTATCTATAGTTAACAGCTCTCCCTGTAGCTATTGTGGGGTCTTTGAACCCAAAGCCTTGCTGAGATGGATGTATGTCCTGACCCTTCCCCTTCATCCTCTCCTTATGTCAAACCTTCAAAATTAAATGACAGCGTCAGCAAAGAGATTGCTGCTGCTTAATGAGTTTCAATGGTGTTGCAGATTGAAGCCTGACTCCTTGCAATGACAGATTAATGACTCCTTCTGCTGAAGCTTTACAGCATGTTTTAGGGGGGGAATAATTATTGTCTGGTCTTTTTTCTTTTAAACTGGGAAGCTTCATTTCTTGCTAGTGCCTGAGCCAGGTGATATTACTGTAAAGCTTTTTGTAACAAGAGGCTTGATGTTACTCTTTTTTGGACTCTGATGAGCTTGTGGCCTCCTGTTTGAGATATGCCGAGTGTTTCTCAGAGAAAAGCAGTAACAAAACATGACAATTAAATAGGAAGTTTTCTGTTATCTACCATAGAGCTGCTGCTGTTCCTGCTGTTTGTTCTTCTCAGGTGCCTGCCAGTGTGGTCACCAATGTGCCTGGGGGAAAGAATCTCAGTGTTTGGGGTTTTTTCTCACCTGGCTTAGAAGCCTGCATTGAAAGAAATGCTTCAGCTCTGCTCCTGCTGCAGGGTACTGGGACCAGTTGCAGTTGGTGCCCTGTTAGGGAGTCACTTCTGTATGGGGCAGGGAAAGGGAATCACAAAGGTTAGCATCTTTGTGGTTGCCCATTGCAGCTCACGCCTCCAGGGGAATGTGTGTGGCATTAATATGTGTATGGCTTTCATTGCTTTGGGCTTTATAGCTAAGGAGGAATACTTATGCTTCTGAAAGTACAAAGAATCTTTTAAAATGTTATGTATAAAATATTTAACAGCAAATGCTTTGTTAGCTTGTTCAGGCTTCTGTGTTGCCTGAAACAATGGTTATGCAGTAAATGAACTGAAAACACATGAACAGGAGAGTTTAGTTGCAGACTCTGACCTTTTTTGTAATCTCTGGCAAATACCCGTGCCTTTTATAACTGTGGTATCTTACTTCTAAGTTGAGAGTGTTTCTTTAAATTGTCTTCTGTGGCTTGTCTGAGCTTTTCCACTGAGTCACTGCTAAAGTTGGGAATTGGGTCAGGAGTCTTGACTCACAGTCCAGTGCTTGGACTGCAGGCCACATGTTCTTACCACAGGACAGCAGTTTCTGGGGGAGAATACAGGGAGCAGTTTTTCTTACTGGTTGTCATTTTGCCACATTTGTATGATCATGTTTCTGTGGTTGCCATCTTATTTGGAACAAACTAATTTTTATGGAGTTATAACTCTCCTGTGCAAATGTGAACCTATATGTGAAACTTAATAATTCTTCAGAAATTAACTACTGAAATTCCAAAGCAGTCTTCTGTTTAAATCTCTTGATAGTTGTACTTTTAAATTACTTTTTTCCTACCTTAAACCTGTTCTTTAGCTCCATCACCAGTAAGAACGTGCATTACAGAATAAAGCATATCTGCCTGCTTCTGTAGTTCATAATTTTTTTTTTATCATTTCACTATACATATAAGCATGTGGATCACACTAACATGACACGACCTGAAAAAGAATTAGTTCCCCTAGGAAAAACCAAAGCAACAGTTAGTCAGAAGGCATTTTGACCATCAGAGGCACTCCTGTGGGTTTTTTGGAACCTAAGGCTTGTGAGAAGGCAAGGGTGTGCATGGCTCACATGTGTGCGGCAGCACAGAGCCAGCAAGTTAATTTGGCATTTTGTTCTCCAGTCCCAATAACTTTTTTTTGGAGTAATCTGTTTATTTAAATTCAAAACTATGATTAGTTTGGCTTATTTAAAAGTGAATAAAATGCTTATTACAAAGATGCACTTGATAGCATACTGCTTGCCTACAAGGAAGAATTACCAGCTTGTTTACTGTCATTTAACTTCCTTATCTAAAATAGCCCTAAGGCAATAAGAAAGCATGACCTTGAATCCTGTTATTCAGCATTTCAGGTTTTGGATATCCCCAAAATTTCCTTCAGAGTTCAAGAATTGGCATCACCTGCCTCCATTCCCTGTCAAAAAAATGCCTTTTTTTTTTTTAACTGAAGTTCGATGAGGACTTGTCTTGTGTTTCCACTACTGAACATAAACTGCCAAAGACAAGGATTAATTTCAAAACAGGCTTCCCATTTTTCAAGTCTCGCATCTTCTGCAGTGATGTGACAAGCTGATGAATGCCATGCTGGCAGCGTTGCACCATGAAGAAAGTAGCTAATAGATTAGTGATGCTGGGTGCGAGACCCTAACGGAGGTCTGGAGCTCTGCAGTCATTTGCTTAACCCTTCTTCAAGGTGCCGTATAGCAGTGTTCCTCTGCACTCCTGTATGCAATAGCACAGTGAACGGCAAGCAAATGGTATAGAGACCGGGTTACTAGCGCCTCTGGAGGTGGTACGTAACGTTTGATCTGAATTTTAATATGCAACTACATTACCAGCTCAGTTCTGGATCAGAAACAATGCTTGAATTACTTTGTAAGAAGTATTCAGACTTCCTCATAAATCACTGTCAAATTTGAAGGTGTGGACTGTGAGCTTCAAAGGTTGACCCTGTATTAGGAAAAATACTTTCTTTGTTGGTGTTTCAGGCTATTTAAAGTAAAACTTTCCAACTCTGATATCTTGATGAACACAAACACCCTACAGTAAAACAAGCTGTGTGATAAATATTATTAGTCTTTTGTCTTGAAAATGCTTACAGGACTTTCTTTCACCCTTCTTGCCAAATTTTTCTTCATCTTTGTTTCTTTGTCTTCAGGCTGGTAAAAAGTTCAGTTTGAGAGTATGGAGGAAAAAGATCCAGACTTTCAGATGTAAGAAATTCTTTTTACGTATTCTTTACATGTTTTTTCAAAAGCAAACAGGTATTTTACTCACCATCACCTTGCACCATGAGGAAGCTGGTCTCCAAGTACCAAAATACGCTATTCTGCCTCTGTGTGGGCTGCACTAAGGAGAGACAAGCTGTGTGCCGAGGTGAGACTGGGTCTCACCGCTGACAGTCCTGCCCCGCTTGACAAACCAGTCAATGGCATGCTGTAGTGTTGCTATGAAAATTTACTACTTTTACATTTAAAAAAAGGAAAGACTACTAGCAAGTGTTTTCTCTGCTGTACCACAGAATGTGCTTTTCTGTATTTATGTGACATTAACAGTAGCTGAACGTCTCCTGGTCACCCCCTCTGCTTTCCATAGGGTGAGTTGTGGCCCGGGGCAGGGGGCAAGTCAGGGTGGATTGAGGAAGTAAAAGCATCCCCTTCCTGGTCTGCTGGATCACTTTGGCTTTTATGATCAGACTCTTATGTTGCCATTTCTTCTCCTCTGACTTAGTTTTAGAGTCGGCAGTGCAGTCTGTCATTTAAACAAAAAAAAAAAAAAAAAACAACCCAACCCCAAAGAAACAAA
>VYZW01052397.1:36062-56308 GCA_013401315.1 Balaeniceps rex
TCTGTTTAGGAGGGGAAAAAAATAATCTAGCTCAGTGTAACAGTACATCCTCAAAAGTTTTAGAGAGATGGCTTATACGGAGAAGTGACTGTGTGGAGAATAGCAGCTGTTTAAAAAAATGCTGGTTTATATTTGGTGTAATGTCAACTGTCATGGAGAGAGAGAGATATATTTTTTTTTTTTTTTATGATGGTTTGGGCTTTTGCTTAGACTGCAGCCTTCTGCCAAAGCAGGGTTGCAGCTGAAGCTTTGGCTGGAGTATGTGTTCCAGAGCCCTTACCCTCCTCCAAGTTGGCCTAGAATGCCAACAAGAAGTTAGGTGTGGGTAGGGAGTGGGTGGCCAGCCTCAGGATTGCTTCATCCTAATGAGGCTCCCATTGAAACACTGCCAGCTGTTTGCCTCTGGTGTTAATCACTTGTGGCTTGTTGTGAATGCTGTATTATGTGATAAAGTCCACAGGAGACTGTTTCCACTGAATCTTCTGGGCTGCCTGACTGCTGCTTGCAGGAGTCAGGCAAGAGTGCTGTGAGCCCCAGACCACCCAGGACCTGTGAATTTCCTTGTGAAAAGCGGTGCTGCTCATTGCTCTTAACATCCCTATTCCATATTGAGCCGTGACTCCCCAAGAAGCAGGGCTGCCATTAGCTTTAGATTGTTTAGTGCTGCAGAGAGCCCAGGATGCAGCTGTGTTACGCATGGAGAGCAATGGTGGATGATGGTGCAGCCTTGATATGTCTATTGAGGTACCGATTGCCTTCATATGAGCAGGTGAGAGTGCTACCACCTTACTGTTTCAAGTGTCCTTGCTGTGCTCTTGCTATCCTCCCATTCGGATTTCAGAGAAGATTGTGCTAGTTGCCAGCTTTCAGAAAGACCAGGGATCTCTCTACCACCTGTGATAGCACATCATTTCTTTCTGTGTCTACTAGTAGAGCTGTGCATAGCTGTCTGCACCTCAGGTACAGTGAGCTGTTCAGTGTTTACCTGCTGCCAGAGTAGTGATGAGGAAAAAAAAAAACAAAACAAAAAAAACCCCAAAATTCTATAAATATGTGAACAACTTTTTTGTAGTATGTGAAGAACTATATTTAACACTACTGAAATCTGTTCCACTTCTTCAGTAGCTGTATGAACTCTTAATTCAGTGTGTGTTTGACATTCCTCAAGTTTTGCTCTCCTCTGGAAGATGAACATGTTTTTTTTTTCCCCATTGAAAGACTGAGCCGCTCTGAATGAGTTGGTTTTTACTCTAAAACACATCAACATAAGGGGAGGAAATATATTTTGTTGTGAGCAGGATTTCTGTTTTGCCTCAAAAGTACAGAAGTAGCCACACTTGCTGAAAAAGACTTGTCAACAAATCTGAGCAGAAAAATTCTGATCAATTTACTTCATCTTAGGGTTGCTGTAGTCAAGAACAGCCCTGTAAATTAAATGCTTCTGAATGTATTTTACGCTTTATTTAAAGATGGAGGGTGTCTTTATATGGGGGGAGGAGGAAGCAAACCCCCCCAAAAAAACCTCAAAAAAACCCCCACCCCCCAAAAAAACCCCAAAACAAAAAAAACCACAAAACCAAGACACACACTCTAAAAGGACCGCCAGGTATATATCCCTTCCCTGCTGGCACTTTGCAAGGAAACGTGGCATTGAGTAAGATATTACCTCAAAGATGTGGAGCTACAGTTATGCCATGGATTTGCAGCAAAAAAAAAAAATCCAAAACTGACTGTTGCAAGGGGAGACCTTGATTCTGAAGTTTGTCTTGATGTGATGTAATTGACGTTTTTCAGCACTAAAAGTGTTTTGTTTTCCAGCTAGCATTGGTTGTTAGTGCATAAAAGTGTTTTTCATAAATACTGGGTACAGACAAGCCAAAGGATTTACTTTTTGATCCCTTAACAAATGACTTAACGTGACGAAGTTCACAAAGTTGCACTGCTTCCCCCTGCTGGAAACGGCTCTCTTCTTCTTGATGTCCTGGAGCACTTTCTTGCTTGCAGAAGCTTGTGGATTTACTGGTGAGTTGTTGGGATTCAAGCATGTGGAGACAGAAGTCCTGTCTGTCTTAGCAGCACTTTTCCTACTTTCTCATTGAAACCTTCCAATGAGAAACAAGATGTTGGTGCTTTAAGCTTTTCTATGTTCTGTACAATGCCATTGAAGGTGCAGCTCACTCTGTGGCTTTTAAAAGCACTGGTTTGGTGCACACACCCAGCTGCCCCCTGATTCCAACCTGGAATCTAATTCGGTTGAAAATAAGGTTCATAAAATCTCATGGTTAAGGATGATGAATAAATTTAATAGAACTTGAGAAGGGTAAATGTGTTGAGCTCACACAGTAAACAGGATGATTTTTATGTGTGATTCTGTTCACAGGTGTGGTGGCTGTCCTCTTCTGTGGAATTACCCAGGCGCATTATACTTACAATAATTTGTCAGTTGAATCAAGAAGTCGCACTAAGCAGGCAAGACTCTTTCACCTTTTGTACACTGTATTGCTGTAGTATTCTGTGTACTGTTGCTTTTGAAAAGTAGCTTTATTGGTTGTCCATTAACATGTGACTGTTTTCTCCCTAGCTCTTTGAGGTATTGCACTTCCTGGCAGAGAACTTCATATTTTCTTATATGGGTTTGGCACTGTTTACTTTCCAGAAACACATATTCAGCCCAGTCTTCATCATTGGAGCTTTTGTATCCTTTTGCGCTTTGTGTGAGGTTTCTGTATCTTATGTGCTTGAAACCTTGTGGTGTCTGTTGGCTTTACCAAATAGAGGACGGTGGCTGACCTGAGTTTCCCTCAGGTCTTGCAGGTACAAGAATTTTGAGAACAATCTTTGGTTACCCCTTACATCAAATCCCTAAGGCCTCTGTGCCACACAGTTGTTGGCTCTGCACCTGAGCAAGTGCTAGAAGTCATATGACTTCAATAAATACATGATTACGCTTTACTGTGTGACTTGGCTATTGACAGCCGGCAGTGCCTGTGTTGCTCTTGTATTTGAACTTTGGGGGCCTAGAAAGGATTCATTTTTTTGTCTTTGCTTCCAATGGTCCCTTGAAGAAAACAAAGAAACTTCAAGTAAATAAAGGGGATTGTGGGCAAACAGAATATCTTTGAGCAATGTCCCAAAGGTAGAGGTCAAGTCCTCGTGTGATGGGAGGAGGAAGGAACTGAGCTGTGGTGCAGACCGCGACATGAAGGGTACACACTGCTGAAAGGTGCTGGTGTTGGAGGTGGGCATCCAGTTCCCATTGTCCCTGGCTGACTTGGTACCTGGCTCTCAAATTCCCCAGAACTGAACACTTTTGTAGTAGTCACACCCATGTAAGCTGGGAATCACTAGATTCCTCTCAGCACCCCGCCCCTGTTGAAATAGCTTATGTACCTATTTCTTCACTATATTCCTGGCTGCTTGAAAATTCGGAGCAATTAAAAGTGTGCATGAAGCAATGGGAACTAGTCTTCCAGTCCTGATTTCTTTCTGCCTGCTGCAGGAGTAGTGCTATCAGCAGTGAGATAAAACCCAGTGAAAGGACATATAAAGATGGCCTAATCCAGAATGTGTTTCTTTTCTCTCCTTTTTTCCACTGTTTTCTCTCATCTCTGTACTGCTTCTAGGAATTTATCACACTTGTCTTTATTTTCCTTTGGCCATTTACTTTTTTCTGAAACAGTAATAAATTTTCTCCTGTGTCTCCTCACGTCTGTTCTTCTGAACTAAAAAATACTCCAGAGCCCTGCAGTCATTGGATAAAGACATGAACAGAATAGCTGCATCTGGTATACTAAGCATTGTAATTTTTCATCTTTGCTGTGGCCTTCTGCCCTGTCTTAGATTATGCTATCTGTCTTGGGTTTGTTTTCAGTATTTATTTTGTTCCTTTCTCTTCCTACTCACCTTTTATTACATTTTTCACATCTTTTTCTATCACTGCACTTAAGCTCTGTTGCCTCTTGAGTGTTTTTCTACCTTTGTGAGGAGGGCAGCTAGTACTAGCACCCACATTTTGCCTCAACAGCTACTGTCCCCATTGACTTAACACCTTGCGGGAGTGAAATGTAGAGGCATCATTAGCTGTTGAAAGAGAAATGTTGGACTGCAAAGGCAGAGCTAAAGCCTCAGTGTCGTTGACAAAATCCTAGCCATTATTCCTACATACACTGGCCATGATGGCTTCTGATGTCTAATTTATGCAGTCCTCAAAAGGGCTGCTATAAAAGTTGTTTGGAATAATTACATGTAGCTTTTTGTACAAAGTAATAATCAAATTCTTATTTTCTGAGAGACGTAACTTCCTGCAGACAGTGTTGCTTTACTTTAGCTATGGCAACGACCCAGTGATGTCTAGAGCTCTTATGCGGTTTTATTTCTCTTCCATAAGAGAGCTGTTTCATTCTTCTAATGTTGTTAATCCAGGAGCAAATGATCAGTGTTTGGTGGGCTTCTGGTTGTGTTAGTGTTTTATAGGATTTCAACGCATCACTCTAGTTTGTCCCAAAGTGTTCCTTAGACGTTGGAGGGTGTATTCAGTTTTCTGCTTCTTCACTGGAATCACTGGATATTTCACACCACAGTAAGGGAGGGAAGGAGCTTACCACCTACTGTCATGAATCTCTGCAATACTCTTTTACTGCTCTTTTTGAACTTCACTCTAGTGCTGACAAGTGGGTTTTGGATTTATCATCTTAGTAACTCTGTACTCTTAAGTGCTTGCCAGTCAGTAGGAGATTCTGCCTCTGCACGAGCTGTAATGGAGTAGCCACTTGCTGGTCTTATGTTGGTTTTCCTTCTGTACATGGGACTGCATTTCTGTTGGTCTGAAACACAGAATCGAATGGTGGTGGTGATAGTTGTTTAAAGTGTGAATTTTCTAAGTAAAGTCTTCATTTGCACAACTGGTAATTTTAATACTAGGTATAATTTCACCGTGCGTAAAAAAACCTTTGTTATATTGGTTAAAATTTGCATTCTGTGCAATGAGTTCTGTATGCACATAATTGGTGAAAGTCTGTTTTATATAGACAGAGCTAACAAGAACAGTTGGTATCATGATGTAAACCTCTTGCTAAAACAGAAGCTTCGTGTTACAGCCAGGTACCCAAGAGTGCATACCTCAGGAAAGTGAAATCCTTAACCCTCAGCTGTGAACAGGTTGCAATCTTCTTGGGCAGAGCTGCACATATCTACCCTCTCTCCTTCTTGTTGAATCTGGGCAGAAGGCATAAGATCAGCTGGAACTTTCAGCACATGATGATGTTTTCAGGTAAAAGCAAAAATGTTTGGTAAAGCGAAAAATCTCATAAACAATTTATAGTACTACCTTCTGCTTTTATAATCCACATCCATGCATCCCAAATAGAAGACTTAATGGTTGTTGCAGTGTGCCATCATGTGTATCTCAACCTTTACAGAAAGTGTGTCACGTCTGGGAAGAGTGACATCTTGAAATGCCAGCTGCTGGCAGCAAGTAGTCACCTCATGTTGGGAATAGAGTGTTTTCATTTGAAGTGCATCTGAAGGGGATGGGGGAATTGGGATGTATCTCTTCCAGAAGGTTATTTCTAGCTGAGATGATGTACACGTTTGTTGTGTACATCATGGGGGAGAGAATAGGGGAGAAAAAAAAAAGTAAAATTCATGGGTTGAGATTTATTAGTTTGACAGGACAGAAAAGGAAGGGAAAACAATAATAATAATTTAAAAAAATGATAAAAGAAATACAAAACAAGTGATGCACAGTGCAATTGCTCACCACCCACTGACTGATGCCCAGCCAGTCCCCAAGCAACGGTCACCGCACGCCCCACTCACCCCCTGGCCAACTCCCCCCAGTTTATATACTGAGCATGACGTCATATGGTATGAAATACCCCTTTGGCCAGTTTGGGTCAGCTGTCCTGGCTGTGCCCCCTCCCAGCTTCTCGCTGGTAGGGCACGAGAAGCTGAAAAGTCCTTGACTAGTGTAAGCACAACCTAGCAACAACTAAAACGTCAGTGTGTTATCAGCATTATTCTCGTACTAAATCCAAAATGTGGCGCTATACAGCTACTAGGAAGAAAATTAACTCTATCCCAGCTGAAACCAGGACAACATTGTGCAGAAACAGATATCTGCTGAGAAAATTGAGGTGTATTTATGGGTGCCCTCTCCCACTTAGTTGGAGAAAGCAAGATATTTGACTTAAACTCCCTTATGATTTCTGTCACACAGATAACTGTTTAAGTTTGTCATTTAAAGTAAATCATGGAGTGTGTGTCTGTGTGTCTAAACGTGCATCCTCAAGAAGTGCCAGGGATGCCTCTGTACACAAGAGGGTGTAAAGAAGAGGGAGCCAGGCTCTTTTCAGTGGTGCCTGGTGACAGGGTAAGAGGCAGTGGGCACAAACTGAAACACAGGAGGTTCCCTCTGAACATAAGGAAACACTTTTGACTGTGTCCAAGCACTGGCACAGGTTGCCCAGAGAAGCTGTGGCATCTCCACCCTTGGAGATATTCAAAAGCTATCTGGGCAACCTACTCCAGGTGACCCTGCTTGAGCAGGGGACTTGGACCAGATGACCTCTAGAGGTCCCTTCCAACCTTAATCATCCTGTGGTTCTGTGATTCCCCTACTAAAGAAGTCTGCAGATGGCCAAATGCCATGGCTTGTCCTTGCTAGTGGAGTTTCATAATCGGAGGCAGGGGAGGGGGTGGGAATATAGTCTGCCTGTGAACATGTTATTAACTAGAATATTTTTCCAGCTGATAACAATTTCATATCAAGAACTCACACTTCAGTTATGGAATCAACTGGAAAAGTGTGCATTTTCATTTGGATTCAGGGAGCTGCTTGATTTCCATAATATGTTTTGCTTTTGTCCACAACTTGTTTGTTTCTGCATTTCTTTACTGTTAGTTTCTGGAAATACTTACACCTTTTCTTAGCACTTGTAGATTCTATAAGTTACAGAAAACTACCAGGGAAAATTATGTTCTAAATCATCTCAGGGCATAATTTATCAGGGAAACTGAGGGGATTAAAACTTGCCAGTCTGGTGCTTTCTGCCTGTCACTTTGTGCCTGTATAGCAGGGAGGGAGCAAGAAAGATGCTGTGTTATAAACAGGCGTGGTTTCCACTTCTGAAGCTCTGCTATTTCATTCTTTCGTGTAGGTCTCAGGGGAGCCATGGCGTTTGCTCTGGCTATACGAGATACTGCTACCTACTCACATCAAATGATGTTCTCAACAACTCTCCTCATCGTCTTTTTCACTGTGTGGATTGTTGGTGGAGGTACAACTCCCATGCTGTCATGGCTGAACATCAGGTCAGTATGCAACTGTATGCTGGGGAAACTTCACTTTTCAAGTGGCAACTGTGCTAATCGAGCGTAGTCCTACAGAACTTGTTTGATACTTGGTAGAGGTGTTCCAGGTATTTAGAACATTATGTTTTATAGAGGAAGGTGCTAGTGCAGGCTGGTGAAGAAAATGTACTGATGCTGCTGGGATTCAGCCTAAAGCTCTCTGATGCTCTGCAAGTAGGTATGTAGGTCCTTGTTGGCCCAGTAGGATATGGAATAGTGCTGCCTGATACAGCAGCCCCTATATTGAAAAGAAAGAATTAATCTGTCTAATCCCATATAAACTTCTCTTCCTATTATACTAAGACATTTCCCTGTCTTTTGGCTCTCGGTAATGGTCCTGTTATGTTTTTTTAAGTTAAATGGAGTCTTTAGTGGGTGGTGCTAAACCGATGCACTTTAAACATCTATCCAAACAAACCTGATGTTTTCTAAACAACTGGGATAAATGGGATCCTGCTAGTCTTCTGGGTGTGTTTCCTCCTGTTTTGAGGAGACCTGTGAGAATGGTAAGTAGCATGATTACATTTGTCTGTAAATCCTGGCCAATACTTAGTACTTTCAGGCTGCAAGTACGTTCATGATTGAGGATACTTATCAACAGAAGTGCTAGAGAATCATGAATCAATCATTGTTAAAGACCACATATGTTATCATTCTGTGAAAGTTTTGGCAGTTGGGGGGGCAAAGGTAAATAGAGTGGAATTAAAACAATACATGCTATACAAACCCTTCAGTGTGTTTTTCATATGTAAATTATTTGTGCTCTTTGGCACTTGAAAGCTTACTTTGTCTTGCATTCTAATTGTGCTAATCAGAATTTGTATCCCATTGTCTTGTGCTAGGATAGGGAAAACCAATCTTAGGCAGAACCAGTTTCAGGCTCTGGAAGAACTGATCATTCTTAGGGACTGGTGCTGCTTTTGGAAAACTTAAGTGAACTGCTCGTGGCAGTAGGTAGCAGGTGCTTTCTAGGTTGGCAAAAAAAAAATGGATAGGACTCCGAGAAATGTGTGTGAACTCTTCTCATTGAAGGTAGCATGCTTCCAGATTGAGACAGGCATTACAGCAGTGATTTATGGTATCTCAGCTCTGACTAACAGCAAACATTGGGAAATCATGGTTTCCTTTTTTTGGTGCCAAATGAATCAATTTCTGTCCTTTAAAACTGTCTTTAAATGCAAGTTCCAAATGTTTGGCTAGCACACCAGAAAGAAGCATCACTTCCATGTAGTCAGGCTCTCTGAAGGTCATGTCACTAGCAACAAGTAATGCAACACCTGGTGTGAAGTCAACAACAAAAACAATTCCAATGCAGTTGTGTCATTAATGATCGTGAGATACCACATCATAATGATATTTCTAAGCCCAGTCTGACTGGTTTCTGTTCCCACGTGAGAGTTGTGTAATGACTTTAGAAAGGTACCTGGAATAGGTGCCATGTGCAGCTTTCTATTTGGCACCTCTAACAACAGAAGGAGATTTCTGTGTGGTGCTATGTAAGGAACAAATGTACTAATACACCTCCACAAGCAGGGCAAGCACAGTGTCTGTGTAACCAGCAGTGTGCATAGACTGTCTGAGGTGTGGGGTACAAGGGAGCAGGAGATGAGTTCTGGCCAGCAGTACACAGGTAAGAACGCTGCTTGCAATGGCTGAGCAAAGTCTTCCAAAATCTGCCTGCAGCCTCTGTGATGGCCGATGTGAGGATATCCCTTGTCTGATCTCCACTGAAGTGGATTCCAAAGCATATTCCGAAGCATGGCTGCAACCAACCAAGTCAACAAAACTGACTCTAACAGCTCTCATCATAGGTGCTGGCACCCTGAGCCTTCTGCCCTGCTGCCTGCACCTCTTTTTGTTGAGGGAGCATAGCTGGGTATCTCCTTTAAACCTTGTCATCCAGCAAGGGACAGGATGTGCTGCTGAACAACTAAGTGAAGAGGAATTGTGTTCAGTCTGCCTGTATCAGAAGGCAGCTTCTGAGTGCAGTCAACCATTCTCTCTGCCACAGGGCTCCTTCAGTTGTCAGCAGTAGGACAGGACTGAATTCTAGCATGTGGCCCAGCTCTGGGCCAACTGGAAACTAGTTCTGAGGTAGCAGCTTTTTTTTTTTTTCCTCCTCCCCATCGAGCCTAGGAAGCAGTTTGTGGAAGCATCCAAGAATATGCACTTACGCCTTTAGCAGGACTAATCTGGTTCAGTAATGAGACTCCATGAGCCTGGCTGATGAGTTGCTCCTGAATGGAGAAAGGGCTAACACGGTATCCATTCCAGGCTTGCCCTTAGGGTAGGCTATGCTTGCAAAAATCATTAATGTGGCCAACAAGGCAGAATAGCTGGAAAGACTATGATACCACTCCTAGAGGAGTAGCTACCAAAAGGCAGTTGGCCGAACCATAGTTTTGAGTGTTTAGCTGTATTATTTGGGGAGATTCACCCACCCGTGCTAGTAAGCAGTAATTTTAACTGTCATTTGTTTGGCACGATTGACAGAAAATAAATGGTTAGCTTCCCCATTAAGGGAAGGATATCATGTAAACAAGGGAACTCTAGGAAGTATTTTAGAGAACTGCATGGGTCTGCCTACAGCTGCCTTGATAGGCACTGCGCTATTAATGATGGAACTGCTCTATTAATGATGGAGACCGCACTTTTTGAGACCACCTGAAATCAGATTTGTGCCAGTAGGTGGCAGCCGTGTGCAGCTCATCGAGAATTAGAAAATTGGTGCTGGTAAAGTACCCTCTGCGATAGAGCCCTTTCTGCTGGAAAGCGAGAAGTCCTGTCTGACCTTACAGATTTAAGAAAGGGACAAATTAGTTTCTAGCTGAATTTTAGAAATATGCTGCTTTTCTCTTTTCCATCCCTTTCTACCCAGTGGAAGAGGTAGGCAGGAGGAGATGAAGATGAGATGCTGTCCCAGGGCCTTGCTCAGCAGCACAGGGTATAGTGCTGAAGCAGTCCTGAGGCTGTGCAGTAGGTAACTTGTCCCTGGGGTGGCCTGGGATGATTTCTGAGTCTTGTCACTTGTCCATTAAGTTAAATTGCAAGAAGCTGGAGATAAGTAGTGCTCCTATACAGGATTATTTAGCAGAAAAGAGGTTAAAAGATAAAAGGTGGTTTGCTTCCTAGATTAAGTGAAGGGACATAGGAAACATGCCATTTGTGTGTTGGACTTAAATGTCAGGATTTGTGTGGACTCCTAAGAGTCCAGCTCTGGTGGGAAGTTCACACCAGTTGTATCCTGGTTGACTCTGGCCTTTGTGGAAGGAAAGCCAGTCAGCCATTACAAAGTCCTCATGAAGTAGTTGGCCTTGCTGCAGTGTGGAGGTGAGGAGAAGACAAGGGCCTGCTTTAACAGAGTCGACCAGGCTGACTGACCCTTTAGGCTGGTTTAGCTTGCCTGGTCATTGTGTGGCAGGGTGGCATTACTGCAATCCAGTGGGGTTTCTGGGTGGCCCCTTCAATAGTTCCTGCAGGCTGTCATGGGCTGAGCTTGTTCCCTAGGAACTGCAGGCACATGTCTGTTGTAAAGGGTAAGTCAGAGGAACTAAGATGGACGTCAACACCAAGGGTCTTATTTAAGGTTGTGCCTGCGTGATTTAAGTGGAACAGTACCAGAAAGCTGACTCCAGCCAAGACTTTCAGCCTGGCTTGATACCACTATGTTCATGGGGAGGAGTTGTGTCCACACATAGGGCAATGCCTACACAAGAATCCAGAACTGCTTTGCAGCACACGCCTCTGGCCACACCATTAATTGCATAGCAATTGGGATGCATGCTTTGTTCTTTAATTCTGGTGATGCCTTCTCTCCTATGATGCGAAATGTATTAAAAGTAGGTGAGGGATGGAAAGGCTAACATGAAAGTTAAATTTTGATAAAGTAAAAAGCAGTATAAGGAGGAAAATAGGCAAAAATGCCCTCTGCATCCCCTTGCTCTCTTCTGAATGTCTCAAGTGATCAGAAGAGCAGGTATCTTTCCAGATAGGGTATGTTACCTGTGTACCAGGGTCCGCTGATCAGGCTTAAATGCACAGCTAAGCAGAGAACCTATGGTTTGTAGCAGAGACTTAACTTTACTGCTTAACTGGTTGGGAAAGTGAGGTCATGACAGCAAAATCTGAGTAGAAAATGAGGGGATCCTTAGATGCTTTTGGTTTCTGCCACTTGATGCTAAGCAAGTTAAAAATTAACACCAGAAACTGGAGTTAAAGCTGTGATGTCATGTGTTTGAATTTCTTGGCCGTCTGTCAGTGAGACGTATCCAAGCATTTGAGTGGTAAACAGTTATACTTTTCTAGCAGTAAGGGTTTTTTTTTTTCTTAGAAACTAAAGCATGACTTGGATATTAAAAAATATAGTCTCATTCTTTGAGACTAAAACAAAGAAACAATTTCCTGCCTGAAGTTTTAACAATTTCAGCAAACTTGAGCCCTGTAAATCAAAACCACTGGCAAAGTTCCTCATTTCAGAAAAGTAGCTGACTCATCGTTTCATTTATCTGTCACAGGAAAAAAGAGAACTCCTAGCATTTGTACTGCAAAATAATGTTTTTTCCATTTTTCATTGGAGGTTATTGACCTGGTTCTTTTCATGTTGAACGAAGCAACATGTAGATTAATGCTTTCCTCTCCTTTGTAATCTGCTTTAAATGAGAAAGTTTGTGTTTATTTTAATGAAGTAATTTCAGTTATACTTAGCAACCTTTTTCTAAATCTTAAAATATTATATCTTTCAATTTAAAATATTTTAGGTCTCTTTCTACCATAAAGGTTAAAGGTTGCACAGACAATGTCAGCTTAGATATTTACTGTCTTATGTCTGACTTTGCAAATACAATCTTTTCAAGAGCTTTCTGTTTAGTGATTCTTTTGAAATATCTTTTTTTCTTTAAATGAGCAAACTGAAAAAGAAATATGGAAACACTAACTCTCACATAGCTGCTATGTGAACTACCTAACTATCTGGGATGGTGGTAAAACTGACAGCTTGGTGGCAGTCTCAGGTTATACTCTATTGTCTTACCCAGGGTGGTCCAACAATAAAACATGCATTTCTTAAATACCATGCCTCAGTCTGCTGCGATGGCAGGAGGCGAGTGTTGATGCCGGGATCCAGTCTTGTGTTACGTTCCGGACTGGAGTGGGGGATGTCTGATAGGAGGTTACATCCTTCTGTTTTGCAGCCTGTTTCCATTGTTCTGCAACTTAGTTCCTTCACTTCACTGCCTTCTGGCTGCTCTCTGCTGCCATTGAAGGGCAGATGCGCGGACACAGGCACTGTCCCTTGCCTTCTGTTGTGGGCTTTTTCCTTTAACCATATCTTTTTCTGCACTGTTTTCTTCAGTCATCTTTCCCTATCTAATTTCTCCCATCTTCCTCCTTCTTTCCCAATCTCTAGCTTTTCATCATCAATCTTGAATCTGTCTTAATGGAGGTGCAGTGCAGCCTCTCAACCTCCAGCCTTGCCCCTCTGGGTTTTTCCCTTGGTAGGAAAGAGATTGCCTCCTCTTTTGGTGTCTGGAAGTGAGCATGGGAGATGCTTCCTTATCTCTGTTCTTGTGCTCTGAAACACAGCAATTCAGACCAGAGAGAAAAAGTGTGGGGAAGGCCCAGACCCTGTAGGAGCTGGGTTGAGATATATCTAGAGCACGTGAGTGATATGGGTTTAACTTCCAAGCTCTGGTAAGCCTCAGCAGGCAGTTTCAGGAGTCATTATCTTGGTTAGGTCAAGGAAAGGAATACCCAAAGGCACCCTAAAACCAACCTGAAACAACTTTTCCTAATTCCAGGGTTTTTTTAGTGATTGGGTTTTATTATTTTTTTTCTTAGAACATGGTGGTGGGAATTATCTTCTTCCTCAGCCATCCTCTGAGAAACAGTTGAACTCTTCCAAAATAACTAAAATTTTCCAAAAATGCTGCACTCGTTATAGACATCTGGGAAAACTTCAGTATACTAACTTGGCAAAGATACAGCAAAGAGGAAGAAGTTGTAGAAGGGAAGTTATTGACCAGTTTTTAATTTTAGTTTTTGCTGCATATGCAAAGCCATCTCAGTGTTGGCCTTTTGGAGCAGAGTGCTCTGACCTGGAATGTATGTTGGTATGGGAGAAGAGCTATTGAACCACGAATCCAAAACAAATCTATCCAAAGTCTGGTATTTGCCTTGGCCTTCAAGGATTAGATGAGTGCATGCTCTTCATAGCGCAAGCTATGGCCTTAAATATTTGGTTTGCCAAGATGTGATCCTGCAATCAGGATGTGTACACCTGCTCTTTGTAAAGTGAGGCCTCTGTGGATTTCTGATCATCTGGGCTTTCATTTCACATAACCAATATATAGTTCGTGCAGCATGCCTTCATGGAAAAACAGGGAAAAAAAATCCCACAAAGCTGCTAAGGAATTTACATGGAAAGTGCTAGAAACTTAACATGCTTTCACTTGTGTTTTTCTTTTTTTAAGTACAATTGAAAAAGGCAAAGCAAGGAGTAAAAGCACACTCTGCTATGACTGGAGATTTATTATGCTAAAGATTGTTAGTCAATTGTTAGTTAAACCAACTTGAGTGATCTATTGCCATTTGTATTGGACTGCTCTGAAACTAGGCAGTAGTGATGGCCTCTGTCATGACTTTCTCTAATGACTCTTTCTCTTTTAGACCATGTGCAGGTCCAAAGTGGTAGGAGTTGTCTGAGGTTGGCTCTGTCTCTGTGTTGCAGCTCTCTTGAGAGCTATTGAATCTAAATTTTCTAGGGGAGGTAGCCTGTCATGAATACAGGTGTTTTGCCAGCCTGAATCTGAAGGAATGAAGCGTATTACTGGACGTCTCAATCATAAAGTGCTGCTGTTGTTAATTTTTATGATTTTTGTCATTTGTCATTGTTCTGCCATTCTTATTCTTGTATGCTTTGTCTTTTTTGATTGGGTAGGGTTTTCTTGTTGGTTTATTTTGTTTTGCTAGGGAGCTCTGTAAAGCTACCATCTCATGAACATTTTGTTACTCACATTGCATTCTTGTACTGTACCAGAGTTGATGACCATGTTCCATCGGTGGAAGAGATGAGTGAAAGCCGCTGGCTGTATTTCAGGTGACACTGTGCTTTCTTTTATACCAAATTAACCTGGTGCTTTGCTTTCTTCATCTTTATAACACTAAGTGTGTGCTCTTTTTCTATACTATGGCATGCTGCTGCTGCTTCTCCTCTTCTGCAGAGTGCCGTAGATGTTCCTCAATTCTGAGTCTGTTCTCCTGAGCTGGGAGAGTGTGGATCACACATCGTGTCTTTAGCTTAAAAACAAACCAAAAAAACCCACAAAACACCACATCCTTTAACTCTTGTGTATCGGTAATTAATGAAGCAAAATTAGTGTCTCTGGCCTGGGAAGACTTGAAAGCTGATAAATCATGGATGCGATCCTATGATCTTTAATCGCACAGGTATTCTTAAGTATTCCTTGGGGTTATTTTGTACAACTGTTCAGGTTGGAAGGGACTTCACAGATGATTTAGCCCAGCCTCTGTGGGGATGTATTTTAAAAACTGAGGGTTATCACATTGCTTTATAGGAAGATGCTAGTAAGAGTGGAGATAAACCAGAATCCTGGTCTCCTCCAGTTGATGGTTTCTAGAACTGATACATAGATAGAGAAAGAAGAAAAAAAAAAAAAAAAAAAATCTGTAACTGGCAGCTATAGGAGGGTGTGTATTTGTATGCATGTGTGTGTGTGTATATGAATATATACAGTATATTTATATAAAGAAAACTCTTTGGGGTGGGGCAATGGTAAGTTTTTCATGTATCCTGTCACACTTGAAGGTTCCCAGCCAATTACTAAACTTGCCAGAGATGCAGTATGTTAGCTTGTACAGAGAATTTGAGAACTATTATCTATTACGGTCAGTCTTGGCTGTTGCCACACTAATTACCTATGCTAGAATGTAATAAAGCCTGGTATTTTGGTAACTTGTTATATATGTGTTGCAGGGCCATGGAAAGGTTTTTGAAGTATAAGAAGAAATGGTCCCACCCATTCTAAAATGACATAGTGGAGAACTTGAAGTAGTTCTAACTGCTTGTTTTACCATTCCTTTCAATACACTTGGTTTCCACTTTGCGTTCCACATTTTGTGTGTCGACCATTTTCTACCACACTGCTTAAATTACTGAATTATACATAGGCTTAGTGTTTGAGGGATCAAATCTGAGTAACTGCTCTCCTACATGTGATGCTGGAGTTCTAGCTGTAGAATAAGGACCAAGAAGGTCAGGAGCCAGTTAAGAGCAGAAACGCAGTGCTTTGGTGTTGGGCATTAGGAGTTCAGTAGTAGTCCCTTTGCTATTACAGAGTTCTTAAAGCATGAAAAGTTGTTTATGCCTTAAAACCAAAACCATTTTAATTAGGGAGGAGTGAAGAAATATACTTAAATTGGATTTTTGCTGTAGTATACTCTTGTCCACAGATTCCAGTAAACTTCCCAAGGCAGAAATAAAGATGGCTGAACCTTATGTACTAGTAACTCTCTGTACTGAAGTATTAAGGTATCTATCAAATACTGAATTTATGCCAATGGGAGAAATAGATGGATTTTTTCACCAGTTTTGGGATATATATGCATTGTTACAGCTGAAAGACTGCTCATATTCTTCATCTGACACCTGCTTTTTAAGAATTACTTATTTGAATTGCTGCTGTACACCCTCGGGGAATCCACACAGAACTGCTGCAATGGGCTTTCAGAAAGGGTGGAGGGGAAAACAAAGATGCTTGCTGGCATCTGCACTGCCCTGGCCTTGGCTGTCCCGCAGCCAACGTGCCCCCCCCAGTCCTCACCACACAGTCTGTGCCTCTTCAGCAAAACACTGTTTTCAACCAGAGCTTGCTCACTCGCCTGCCTTTCTGCTAGGGGGTTTGAGCAAACCACCACAGTCATTAGCAAGGCTACCCTCTCTGTGCCCCTGATCTCTGAGAGGGGATCTGTGTAAATCAATCCAGTAGCAATTTTTCTTAATTTAAAGACTGGTTAAATAAGTGAGAACTGATGTTGGCCTTTACAGCACATTTAAATTACGGGAAGCTTTTTAAATGTACTTAAGAATGTGAGATGGATTTTTTTTTTTCTTTTAACCACCAGAAAAAGAATTATGTTGAAGACATACATGCATCAGCTTTACTTGTACTTTTAAGTATGGAAGTAGTTAAGTAAAGATGAAATAACTAAATGTTTTCTGTGCTTCTCTTCACTGTAAAGGAAGTTGGGAGAGACTTGACTCATTTTTGGTATTGTTTTGTTTCAGGTGATAAAGATGAGACTTTGTTAGAAATTTGGGGGCAGGGCCTGCAAAAACGTGATGCTTGTCGTGAGACCAGGGTCTGTATACCTTGAAACTTAAACAGGCAGACTTGCTACAAAAAAAAAAGCTTCCTATACAATTCATGCTAGAGTAGAGGATGAGACACACAGTCTGCTGGTTGAAAGATACAAAAAGTAGTCATGGGAATTCAAAATAGTAATGTATTTTGTGTTAATCTGTGAACTGAGGAACACACTTTGAAACATGAACTTTAAAAAAAAAAGTTATTTATAGAAAAGAGTTAATTATACTCAAAATATAAATTCACCTGAATAACTTCGGGAAAAAAAAAAAAGGTAAAACGGACAAGTCTGTGTTGATGTGCTGTTTCAATATTGAAAGAAATGTCTGTAGCAAGAAATTCTTTTCCAAAAGTTGAACCATTTTAATACAGAAGAGCTCTCTTTTCCTCTTCAGCACAACAGTGAACCCAAACACCTGGCATGTGATGTACTATGACTTTTCACTGAACAGTGTGGTCACCCTGCTTTGGTCCTCCTCTAAGCCCCCTTCCCCTGCCTAAGGGCAGTTAAAATCCCCAAAAGAAATGCACAACCTTGTAAGTCAAGTAAAAGCTGAGACATTCTGAATTGTTTGGTTTTCTTATGTACTGTGAAGTGAATGGGTAGCCCAGTGAGTTAAAACTATTTAGGGAATGCAAGCTATGTTCATCTTCTGGAACTTCTTGAACTCCCTCTTCATGTTGCCAGCTGCACGGCTAACATGCACATGGTTGCTGTGCATAGTGTGTTGAACCTCCCCAGTGTGCAGCTGAAGTTTGGAAAGCCACAGCTCTTTTTCTTTTATTTTTATGTGTATTTATAAAGGAATGCGCAATCTTAAGATATATTGCCATACTGAGTGGGTTTCCTGATGTTGATTGTCAGCTTTCTGCATGAGGCTTCATTAGGTAACTCGTTTGTCTGCATAAAACACTTCTTACCATGTCTTCACTGCTTAGTGATAGCCTAAGCAGTAACATCTAAGCCCTTGTCGCCTTTCAGAGCTCTCGTGTGTGGTGTTTTGTCTTAGCATGTCTTACAATCCAGTACCCAATCTGTCTGTCCAGTGTTCCCTTAAACTGGTGAAGCTTTTTAGTCTGGAGGCTGGTCAGTGCCAATGAATTCCCAGGCCAAATGTGCCTAAGGGTTAAGGTTACTCTGTATGTGGAAAAAGGAAGTGATGAGGAAAGAAAAGAGACTCGGGAGAAAATCCAAGCAGAGGACTGAGTCAGCACTAGCTCTACATGAGGCTGCTGCAAACTGTCTTAGAGTGGCCTTCTGGATTTTCCCTGAACTACATTAAGTCATGTGAGGCCTTGGGTTGGCTGTGAGTCCACAAGGATGACTTAAAACTTTAGTTCAATGCCTACTTTTCTCCTTCTATTGCGCTATCAGAAAGTGCTGCCCTGGAAGTTATTTGAAGGTGTTGCCTTTTTGTTTAATCCATGCCATCTTCTGTGTCTGAAGGTAAATCATGTCTGGATCACTGCTTGCCTTATGCAAGCACATGTCCCTGGGACACACAAATGATATGGTCTTACCAGCAAGGTTCTGTTGGTTTCTGATGATCCTCAGGGATGTTGCATATAAACTGTGGCTAGAAATAGCTGACATAAAGTCTAGGTAACAAAGAAATTGCATTAAACCAGCTCAGTCCCTTCCAAGAGAGGGGAAATGAAGAAGTTGGCCATTTCAGACAATATGTTTTTGTTATTGCGTGAATTTTCCTACACTTATTATGCAACATGGTAGGACTGAAACACAACATGTTTGAGACTGACAATCTTGCCTAACATTTGAGGATGGAGGTCTAGATTCTACAAGAGAGCACAGAGATTAAGGCATGAATAGGATTTAAAACTAGACAAGTCCAATCTTAACAAATAGCTACCCCCAAAACAGACCAGAAAAACATGAATGTGATTACAAGGATTAAATACCCATCTTGGATAGGAGCACTATGTGAAAGCATGGTTCAGTGATAAGATGCTCATTAACTATGCAAAAATGAGTAGAGAGTTTCTTATTAACATGTTATTCTGTAATCATCCACCATCTCATTATACAGGCCCTCCCTCACTCAGGTGGGAGGCTGGACTAGACAGACCTCTTGTTAATCCACTCTGGCTGTGTTGTGTTAGGTGAATGAAACTCGCGGCAAATTAATATTATGAGTCTTTATAAAGTATTTTTGTTGCTTCACACAGTGCATTAAAACTTGATGTGTGTGGCTTTTTTTAATCGTATATTTGAGCCATTCTCAGGCCTATCTGGCAGCTAAGTTATTTGCTGTGTCAAATATTTAGGCTGGGCTTATCCTTAGTCTCTGGTTTCTTGCTGCTGGACATGGGGGATGTTCTCCACTGAAGAGGATGCCAGCCACAGTTCACCTTTTAAGCCAAAAATAGTATTTGCCAGTGTCCTAGAAGAATTGGCAACAAAGGTAAGCAGTTAAAGTTGATGCTGAGATGGAGTTAAAGCTGTTATCTACAGGTAATTGCTGCTTGAGTGAGAAAGTATCTTGTTCATAGCTATGTAACTGCAGGGTAATTAATAATGGACAGCTCTTTCTCAAACTGTTCTTACAACCTCTCTGAATGCAGCTTTGCTGGGTGCTTGAAGTGCTTTTAAAATGCATTCTGCCAAACTTGCAGCATTTGCAACCCTCATAACACCACTTGCTTTGTTTTCCTAATGTTTCTGTAGGGTTGGGGTTGACCCAGATCAGGATCCTCCACCTACTAATGACAGCTTTCAAGTCTTACAAGGAGTAAGTAATTACATAACTTCTCTATTAGGCTGATCTTATTTTGTAACTTAGACAATAAAGAACTGCAGAAGCTATGTGCATGGATAAAACCCCTCTCTCCTAGCTGGCAAGTCAGTAATGTGTTTTACTTTACAATATTCAAGTAATGCCCACCAAAAAACATTCTGTGGTGTTGCATGTAATGCTGCAGTGTTCAAATTTTTGTGTATACATGTGTGTGTATATATATATATATNATACACTCTATTTAACAATGTGCTTTCCTCTTCCCTCACCCACCCAACATGCTTGGTTTTAACATGCTACAGCATAAACAGTCCTCCCCAAGACTGACCCAGAGATAATCCTGTTGGCTTCTGTTCAATAATTGATACCAAATTTTGGCCCTTGGACTTGCTTAGAATCAAAGATTAAGTTTGCTAATCTGATCTCAGCTCCTGTATACTGTACCACAAGCCAGCTGGATCTTGCCTGTACTGCCTACTACCTACCATGACGCAAAAGGAGCACTGGAAAATTGTCATTTATATTCAGCAAACTATTGCTGTGAATCTTTAGTGCAGCTTTCTATGCATCAGTAACAACCCAAGAGTTGTCTTTTTTCCCTGCAATATGCTGTTGGCAAACAAGACTATCAAAAGAATGTTGTTCATAGCAGAAATTTCAGTTTTCCTCATCTATAAACTGAGTACATTCACAGGAGTGAAAGGTCTGGGAAAAAAATAAAAAACAACTGTCGTGGTTTAGCCCCACTCGGCAACTAAGC
>VYZW01052399.1:0-19245 GCA_013401315.1 Balaeniceps rex
TCAAACCCAAAAAGGAAGCCTACAGAGGGTGGAAGCAAGAACAGATAAAGGAATACAGAGAAATTGTCTGAGCAGCCAGAGATCAGGTTAGGAAAGCTAAAGCCCTGACAGAACTAAATCTGGCCAGGGATGTCAAGGGCAACAAGAAAGGCTTCTGTAGGTAACATCGGCCATAAAAGGAAGACTGGGGAAAATGTGGGCCCTCTCTGGAGGGAAACGGGAGACATGATTATCCACGATATGGAGAAGGCTGAGGTACTCAATGACTTTTTTGCCTCAGTCTTCACCAGCAAGTGCTCAAGCCACACCACCCAAGTTGCAGAAGACAAAGGCAGGGACTGGGAGAATGAAGAACCACCCACTGTAGGAGAAGATCAGGTTTGAGATCATCTAAGCAACCTGAAGGTGCACAAGTCCATGGGACCTAATAAGATGCATCCGCAGGTCCTGAGGGAACTGGCAGATGAAGTTGCTAAGCCACTATCCATCATATTAAGAAGTCATGGCAGTCTGGTGAAGTTCCCACTGACTGGAAAAGGGGAAACATAACCCTCATTTTTAAAAAGGGAAAAAAGGAAGACCTAGAGAACTACAGGCCAGTCAGTCTCGCCTCTGTGCCTGGCAAGATCATGGAGCAGATCCTCCTGGATACTATGCTAAGGCACATGGAAAATAAGGAGGTGATTGGTGACAGCCAACGTGGTTTCACTAAGGGCAAATTGTGCCTGACAAATTTGGTGGCCTTCTACAATGGAGTTACAGCATTGGTGGATAAGGGTAGAGCAACTGATATCATCTACCTGGACTTGTGCAAAGCATTTGACACTGTCCCAGATGACATCCTTGTCTCTAAATTGGAGAGACATGGATTTGACAGATGGACCACTTGGTGGATAAGCAATTGGCTGGATGGTCGCGCTCAAAGAGTTGCAGTCAACAGCTCGATGTCCAAGTGGAGACCAGCGATGAGTTCCTCAGGGGTTTGTATTGGGATCAGCATTGTTTAATGTCTTTATTGGTGACATGGACAGTGGGATTGAGTGCACCCTCAGCAAGTTTGCTGACACCAAGCTGTGTGGTGCGGTCGACACGCCGGAGGGAAGGGATGCCATCCAGAGGGACCTTGACAGGCTTGAGAAGTGGACCCGTGTGAACCACATGAAGTTCAACAAGGCCAAGTGCAAGGTCCTGCACATGGGTCAGGGCAATCCCAAACACAAATACAGGCTGGGCAGAGAGTGGATTGAGAGCAGCCCTGAGGAGAAAGACTTGGGAGTGTNGGGCAGAGATTGGATTGAGAGCAGCCCTGAGGAGAAAGACTTGGGAGTGTTGGTTGATGAGAAGCTCAACATGACCAGGCAATGTGCACTTGCAGCCCAGAAAACCAATTGTATCCTGGGCTGCATCAGAAGAAGTGTGACCAGCAGGTTGAGAGAGGTGATTCTCCCCCTCTACTCCGCTCTCATGAGACTCCACCTGGTGTACTGTGTTCAGCTCTGGGGCGCCCAACATAAGGACATGGACCTGTTGGAGTGAGTCCAGAGGAGGGCCATAAAGATGATCCGAGGGCTGGAGCACCTCTCCTATGAAGACAGGCTGAGAGAGTTGGGGTTGTTCAGCTACTTATCTCTGGAGAAGAGAAGGCTGCGGGGAGACCTTATAGCAGCCTTCCAGTACCTGAAGGGGGCTTACAAGAAAGCTGGAGAGGGACTTTTGACAAGGGCATGTAGTGACAGGACAAGGGGTAATGGCTTTAAACTGAAAGAGGGGAGATTTAGATTAGATATAAGGAATAAATTCTTCACTATGAGGGTGGTGAGGCACTGGAACAGGTTGCCCAGAGAAGCTGTGGATGCCCCATCCCTGGAAGTGTTCAAGGCCAGGTTGGATGGGGCTTTGAGCAACCTGGTCTAGTGGAAGGTGTCCCTGCTCATGGCAGGGGAGTTGGAACTACATGATCTTTAAGGTCCCTTCCAACCCAAACCATTCTATGATTCTATGATTTGCTCTCTACTCTAATTCCTTTTTGCTTTCTGTGATGCAGCCTGACCCTTTTATCAGCTATCCCATCACTTTTCTGTCTTTCTTCTCTCTCTAAAATTACTCCTGAGAGAGTCTGCAGACCTGCAGAGCTGAAGGAGAGATACCCTGAAGATCATCAGTGTCTGGAGAAGAGAAATTACAGTTCTTGACATCTAAAGAGATCCTGTTTCAAGGCTCTTCACTTTTACAGAACCAGAAATTTTACAGTACCACCAGAGCACTCTGTAGTTGTAGCTGCATTTTATATTCTTTGGGGGAATCTCAGGACTTCAAAAATTCTTTGTGACTTGAAAATCTAAGTAACTGAAAGATGAGAGGTGAATTATTAGCATCTCACAGCACAAAAGAGAATCACAAGAGGCTGGAAGAATGAGGAACTACTAAAAGAAATAATGCTTGTCTACCAGTCCTCAAAAAACAGGCTATATGGGCATACGAAAACCTGCCAGTCAACTGGGTCTGAAAAATTTTATAAATTAACCAGAGGATGGAATTTCAGTGTACGGTAATGTGAAATGTGTTACCAGCTATAATAAAGCCAAAGTTCAATAATAAGCCTCAAAACTATCTTTAAATACAGTATATATTTGAGATTGCAGTGAGTTATGGCTATGTCCAAAGTGCAAAGAGAATCATAGAATAGAATCATAGAATCTCCTCTGACGACTTAAGATACACATTAAATTATAAATTTACAGATGTCAATGAATATTTTCAGAAAATGCATTTAATATCCATCAAATCAGTGCTGCAGTTCTGAAGAGATGTTATTTTCCAACACTGAGAACAAAATCACCCTTAATCCTTGCCATAGCTTCAACAACTCAGGTGTTAATCACCATGTTGCGACATATATTTCTCTATATAAAAAGCTGAAGTAACAAAAGGGAAAAAAAATCACAGCTAAACACATAGCTGATCAGAGATCTGATGGGTTTAAATATCCCCACTTGAGGTCTAAACACAACTGCACTTATCATTAGCTTTTTTTCCCTCCCTACCTCATGGCACGTAATAGCTAAGAATCAAATCTTTTCATTTTATCATCAGGCCATTCAGTGTACAATCTATACGCAACAGAAATCTTTTAAAAAGTCACCCGTACTAAACTAGAGGTACCAAGATAAAATTTATTACAGGACCCAAAATGCCATTTGGCTATTTTCTACTTCAAAAAGAGAAAAGCAGATCCATCTTGGGCATCATGAACCCTTGTCAAATAATTAGATACCATTGTTACCTTTTATAAAACCAAGTAACCTAAAAATACTGAAAATCTAATAAAATGTTCACTCTGCTGCTACCAGCTGACACGTGCCAGGAGAGAACATAGCTCTTTCAGTGTGCCCTAAAGCCATGGCTTGCCAAGGAGCCTGTTTATCTCCCACCAAAGCAAAACCATGTAAAAGATGACCTCACCAGTATAACCTTGCCTTTGGTTTTACATCATGCACTCTGATACATCAGAAAGAAAAAAGACAATTCCCCAGAGAGATTCAATGCCACTGACGGTTCCACAGTCAGAAACACTTTAAGCCTATCCCAAAAGCAATAGAGCATGAATTTTAATGATGTTCACACACACATACACCTCTTCTTCACCATATTAAACAGCCTTAAAATAAAGCACCATTAAAACTGCTTTCTCTAATCCACTTATCAAGATAAACAGTTACTAATACTTCCTTTATCCTACAAACATCATCCTTAGTCTCTTCATCCTTCAAAGACTGACACAGACCTTTCAGGTTGTATCACAACAGAATAAGGAAAACCATACATACCATATTATGGTAACATAATAAATTTATCAATGTTAAATACTGACTACTGACATTATGCTGCTTGTCATAAAAATATTAATTATTAAATAAGAAAACACATGGATTTAATAATACATGCTAAATATTTACTTTAAGTAAACTTTTTAGAATCAAGTGTTTCAGAAAATGAAAACATGTCATTCCAAGCTAACATAATGAGGAATATTTTAGGATATGGGATCAACATCTTACCAAGAAAAAAATACAAGGCTTATTTCAGGACTCTCAGTCACAGTAACTTCTGTCCCTGGGATCCACACCATGATTCTGATTTTGTCTCTCCTTTCAGGCTGCAGTGCGTTTTTAAATATTCTGGGAATTGAGAGAAATGCTTTTCCTTGAATGTGCTTCCAAAAAGATAAAAATAGTTCATGCTATAAGACAATCTTTGATCCATGATAATTATCCACAACACTCCCAAAGGGTCAAGTCTTGTATACTAACCAATAGATTACATCTGCTTACTAAGATTGATTAAGATCTTATGGTGATTTTCCTATTGATTAACTGAAATGATATAGTAAAGTGTTGGGTTAGAGAATGAAGCAGAATAATGTGGAGAAAACCATACTATCTCCACAGTATTAATGTCTTCATTTTTTACTTTTAGTTTATTTCCTTATAAAAATATTCTACATACTGTAGCTATTTTTCTAGAAAAAATTTCTTCCAGGTGAGCAATTACAGTCCTTTAACTTTCATTGGTAAGTCTATTAGGCATTAAGACAAATTATCTTGTGACTTCTTAACACAGTTTCCCCACTGTGCAAACAATCTTAGCATGCTTTCAGTTAAACATCACTTCTAACGTGGACTTCTACTTTACCACCTGTATTACAGCTAAAACAGGAAAGTGGTTATTAATGTACAAAATTTCCTTGAAGCTTAATCATAAATAAGAGGAAAATCACACTTTTTTTTTTTTCTGTTTACATTCAAACTCCATTAAGTATAATGTTTTCAAGAGGCTTTTAACCTTCATTTGGGGTTCATTGTTACGTCCGTCAGCTGGATTTTTCAATTCCCTTAAAATATTCTATTAACTGTATACATTATTGCATCCTCCAAATGCATGCAGCATGGTCCTGACCAACTGATCAGGTATGACATGGCAGGAAGACCTGCAAAAGCTCCATGTAAAGCTTTCTAATCGCTTTATTATCTCATGAAAATTAATAAAGATTCCCTTTCAGCTGGAGGAATAGGATCTGTTGCTACTGTAAAGGCTGAAGCTACTCTAGGCAACAACAAAGTCATAAGAGGAAGACGTTACATATGGTCTTGCAAGGTTAACAACACAATACCAAAGAGAGGAGGAGTAAATATAATCTCAAATTAAAATCATTGCATTATCTTCTATAATACCACCTAATCTCCATGCACACAAGATTTGAGAAGTAATTTCTAGTTATGAACTGCTTAGGGTGCCAATTGTTCCACCGTCAGCACTTTACTCCCTACCAGGTAACTGCAGACTCCTGCATTGAGAGTAAGCGTCCCAGCTGTGCATGCGACACAGCTAAAGGCAGACCTCCCTCCTGGAGGAATATGTCCAAATATAACATTGTGGTGATATTATAAACAGTTAATAACAGAGGTCATTTAGGGTGCAGCATTTTAAAAAAATAATTAAAAAAACCCAATATCTTTCTATGATATGAATAGAACATGAAACTGGAAAAATTAAGGGTAGGTGCTGTTAATCAATACAGAAATGATCAACAGTTTATTCATTCATAGCAAATTGCTTCCTTGAGTGAAGAGAGTTGGCACAGAAGAGCCCTGAGACCAAATGCCTCAGCAAGGTAAGTGGGATTTTTTTCCAAGTGTCAGAAGGAGAAAATAAAGTTTTCTATTTATTACTACTTGTTGCTCCTTGTCACCCTTAATCTTCTTAGTTTATCTTAGGTTTTTTTTTTTTTCATTTCATGTAAAATACACATGAACTGTAACTGAACAGTAACTATAACTTACAGGACATGCTTGTAACAGAACAACTGGGGCCTTCAAAACCAGTAAATCCCAAGCAATCTTAACTCAAGGGAGGTCACAGAGGAGTTTTTCTCTATGAAAAAAATTCTCAGGATTAAGCTCAGATGTTTTATAGAACGTGTTTAGTTACATAGCGTAGCCACAAGAGGGAAGCTCAGCCCACTTAACTCTTTTTTAACTAGTTTATTGAAGTCCAAACCACTCACAGGCTAGGTTCTTCAATTTATAACAAAATCTCAGACTCGTGACTTAAAATTCAAAATGTTAGTCTAAACTGGTGCCAAAACTTACAGTATAAAGACATTGGAAGAGAGGGAACATATGTAAGACTAAATGTAAGCTGCACAAGCATGAAAATGAAGATACCAGGCCAAATGAAGAGTCCCTTCGTAAAGAACTCAAATTACATCCAACCAAACTGCTAAATAGACAGTTTCTGGTATTTAAGGCAAGCAATGCAGCCAGGGAAGGACCTGGCAGAGGAGGAGCTACAGATATTTAGCTAAGAACAGAGCAAGTGCCCTTTCCTCAAGCAAGAGAAACCATGGCAGACATGGGAAGGGGTCAGCAGCTCTCATGCCTGCGCCCAACAGCTGATTCAGCAACCAGTTGTAACACAAAGAAATACAAGCTGTGGTGCAAACATAGGGTTCCCACAGACCAAGCTCCATCTGTTGACGTGGGTGAAGTGCTGGGATAAGAATAGAATAGAACAGAACAGAATCATTAAGGTTGGAAAAGACCTCTAAGATCTTCTAGTCCAACCGTCAACCCAGTATCACCATGCCTACTAAACCATGTCCCGAAGTGCCATGTCTACACGTTTTTTGAACACCTCCAGGGATGGGGACTCCACCACCTCTCTGGGCAGCCTGTTCCAATGCTTGGCCACTCTTTTCAGTAAAGAAATTTTTCCTAATATCCAATCTAAACCTCCCCTGATGCAACTTGAGGCCATTTCCTCTCGTCCTATCACTAGTTACTTGGGAGAAGAGACCAACACCCACCTCACTACAACTTCCTTTCATGTAGCTGTAGAGAGTGATAAGGTCTCCCCTCAGCCTCCTCTTCTCCAGAAGTAGTACACTGTTGATCATTTTCACCTCTAAACTACCAGCACAGTTCTGCTGAGGAAGAGGCACGTTCAGCAATCCCACACAGCAAACCCATTTTGCTCCCCTCCCATGGGATGAGGGCTCAATGCTGGTCTGGGAAGTGACACTTGTGGTGGGTACTGCCCACTGGAAAACAAGCAGGTGTCCTCCTGCACCAAAAATATACCCCTGAAAACAGGGGTGCTTGCCAAAAGGAAAAAGTGAGTTTGACTGACACTATCAGACAAGAAGTACCTAGGTTTATACATCTGGAAAGGACGGCATATCCAGTTGATTTTGATACACTCTCTTCCTTTTATAATGCTTCTCAAAATATGGAGAGGAGCAAAAGTAAATGAAAAACTAGTGATTCTAAAATAAATGTAGTTTTCCTTGAAAGTTTGCTTCCTGTAGATTTGAATTTTAACAAAAATTAGATGCTGAAAAACTAAAAAATATTTGTCATTTACAGTCAAAAAAAGTTTTTCTTTGAGTCTACAACTGGCCATTGTTTTTTGTAATGTAAGACACTGGGATTTCACAACCAGAAACATAAACCATCATGTAATGCTAAACTTAATTCACAAATTCTTTTTCAGAATTTTCAGAATCACTGAAATTCTTTTCAGAATCACTGTACACACATTCAGAAATGAAACACACCTTCTTCTAATTTGATCACATATCTGGAGAACCTTTATGAAAAGCTGCACACCCCAAACTGCCATATGGTGAGGATATATGCAATCAGCATTTCACCAGTGCTAATTTCTTTCTTCCTTCAGAACAATGTCAGATACCAGTTAGGTCTCTTTCTCCAAGACAGGAGCTGCTTCCCAAAGTTTATACCTGAAGGGTTTTCCTTGACTTTCAGTGCAGCCTGGCAGAAGTGACAGGAAATAACTGACCATTAAAACATGTTATTTTACCTGTATTCTTTCTTGCCTATAGCAGTAAACTGCTTATCTAATACAAAACCATGATGAGACATAGAACATTTTTTCTATTTGTGTATATCAGTCTCCCAAAGAGAGAAGAATGACTTAAAAAAAACATAAAACATAAAAGTACAGTCTTTGTACTACTATAAATACAGAAAGGAGCACTTGCTACCTTTGGGACTTCCAAGAGATTTCAAACATGTGATACTACTTTCACTTCATCTAACCAAACTAAAAAATATTTTATAGCATTATCTGTTTCTACAGTGCCTCTTAAATATTTTTTTCTGTTTTACTATGCTTTCCAACCACCAGACGACAGCTTAGCAGATGATTACCTATTCTTCTCTCTGTTGATTATTTCTCATTCTTACACCAAGGAACACTACTTTCAGAGTGCTGGTAGCATTGTGTAAACATTACCAATTACTTTGCACCACTGCAGTATCGTATAGTAGCCCCAGCTCTGGAAATCGTGACCAGACATTCCTACTGAAGGATCCCCCAAGGGCTGGCCACAGCAGCCTCGCTCAGACAGTCATTAGGATGAGGCATTAGACGAAGTGCACGCTCTCCTGCACAGCATGGAAAGGGAGCTAGCTTCACAGCACATTTCTTATCAGTGAATCTCACTTAGCAGTGCCTTTGCATCACAGAGCAGCTTAATAAAAACAAGGACTATCTTGCATGATGCAACTGCTGACGACAGCCCTCCTGGACTCAACTGACAGAGAAATTAAAACCGTGCAGTACAGACTAATGCAAAAAGCTGCATGCCTGTTTCTATCCCTAAACAAAGGACATAATAATTTTTAAAAAGCCCTGTTCCAAAGCTGTCTGGCTGCTGGATGGATATCATTCACGAGTAGCTTCATCCGGACGCTCACAGGTAGTGCAAATGCATTAGAGACGGAGCTGCAGAGTTCTGAGTATAAGCCTATGATCAAGCAAGCTAATGATCTGAGAAGATGATATGTGGCGGAACCGGTTTGATTTTATTTTGAACTGGCTTTGGAATTCTTAAAGAAGTGTTTTGCATTAGTGGGTAAAAGGCCCTGGTAAGTAATTTTTGCTGATAGAGATGCCTCTCAGAAAGTACATAAGTCATCCCTGAAATGCTATGGAAAGTCTGCGGACACCCACATTATTACAGCCAGCATTTCTTCTAGTTAATGTATCCAACCAACAGCAAAAATCACAGAATAATTTTAATGTTGAAAGGGACCTTTGGAGTTCATCTGATCCAGTCTGTTAATTTAAGGAAGTCTAACTTTCACACATTTTCTTCTTTTTCTTTACTCAGCATACAAGAAAATATTCAGTGAATCAAATGGTGCTGGCACAAGTGCACAGGTGGCTTGCAAGGGCTGAAAAACTTCGCAAATGACAAAAGCCAATTTTTACAGTCACAAATTTTACTGGAACTTAATGCATTTTTTTACTTCTTAGAAAGATTAGCTTAATGCACATGCCTCTTTTTTGTCCAAGCCAGTGGCTTTCTTCTCTCATGGAAGCACTAACCAACCCCCCCAGAAGGCACCTTGCTCCACAGGGCAAGCAGGAACAGAGAACAAAGATCCTGTGGAGATGCAAAACTAAGTGGCAATTTCAGAAATACTGCAATGGGTTTTCTTACCACGGGGGAAAAAAAAAAAAAACAGCAACTTGAAGCATCCTTGGTTTTAAACCTCCATGTTGCAAGCTGTACCACACAAGTAAAACGAAGGGATTCAAAGATTTGTCATTCAGGACCCTAGCACCAGACAGCAGTATTTTCAGTCTAACTATATCTCTTGCAGGACTGAAAACAATGATGTGCACAAGTCGTCTTAAACATGGGTTTAAAGTCATGAGATTTTTAAAGCCAAAAATGGGTTCATTTTATATGGCATCAGTCACAGCAGTTCTAGCCCTTACAACCATTGCAAAATGGGATAGAGAAAACAACTGATGTTTTACTCACACAGAATATATCATTTGGGAGCTCTAAAAATCTAGAATATCACTAATTTGAAATGCCCCAACAGTACCTTACGGCAGCAAGGGTTCAGCTCCCCCAGGCTCCCCTTTTCCTCAGCCACCTCAGAGGGGTGACATTTCCCACAGTTCCCTCTCCCTTGATGAACACGTCGTGCACTACAGGAATTGCATGGCTGCACATCAGATGATGGGCTCTGACCCAGAAAGAAAGAAGTGGTTGATAAGATAAACTGTATCTGTCCCGAGTTAAATGCCAAGACAGCTACGGTGAACTTGTAGCATATCCAGCAAAAACATTATCTGGGGTTTTTTTATGATTTATTTTTGCAAAGGCCTTCCACAGTAAACAAACACTTTTGATGGACACTTTGTCAACAGTACAGTTGAAAAATGTTGGGCCAGACATCCTGATCATTTTCAAACTTCTTTATATTATTTTTTTACAAAAAAGAAGCTGACAGGATTTGTTTGCCATCTGATTATTACCTCTGTTTTAATTTTTGCATATTATTTGGCTCAGTTTTAAAGTGTTTATTAAAACCTCTTCTATGCAAAAACATTGTCCTTCAAATAATTATAATCATGAGACAGTGTATAAAATCTTCTTTCTTCTAACATCTATCTTTCCCACCCGTATGCTCATAAGCAGGCTTTACTTACATTGGAATATTCATGGAGTATAAATAATAAAAAACCCATGAAAGCCGCTAGAGTGTAGGTAGAAAATTTACTCTCCTTGCTAGTTCTTAACTTTCAGTTAACTTTCTTACAACTGTACAATAACTTGAAGCAAAATCTGTCCTTTGAGAGAAACTGCTAAGCAACATTTCCAGTTAACAATGTACTCCATCTTTTAAATATACATACTGCCACAGGATATTAATGTAACAGTCCCAAGCTCTGATAACATAACACTGCTAGCTATTAAGAGCAGGAGCTGGGGTAGCTAAAGAAATTCTTGGAACATTAAGCAAAGGAAAATTTTTGTGCTTAAGATGCTGTGTGCAGGAAATTTTAAAACAAACTTATCGCCAGTCTCTCCCAGGTCAGTTCTCTTTCCACCAAACATAGCCCATTTTCCAAAACATTGTTTTCATTTACTGCTCATCAGCTGGGTAGTTTTCCACAGCCTCTTAACTTTCCTTTGAGCCTCTACAGATATCATGCATTTAGTAGACAAAGTCTTGAGTTTAAAAAAAAAAAACAACACAACAGCAAGAAATTAATAGTTATGTTCTGAAAGTTCTGGCTCATTATTAGACAGTATTTTCCCCAAAACTGTTGGGTTTTTTTTAATAACTAATCAGCAAACATATATTGCCTTATAAACCATTACTATTGTATCTGCATAATTAATACTATATAGCAGTCTTGAAAAAGTACAACTCAAGGTAAATTTAATAATATTTTGTGAGTCGTTTAAGTACTAACACTTTCAGTACACTGTTGTGAGAGGTATGCTATTTATAGAAACATGGATTGAAATAACACAGCTTTGTTCTTAGCTTAATGGCTATGTCTCCTTTGCTAACTCCAGAATTTTCAAAGAAGCTAGCAAGCACTTAAATGAAGGTTTGGAAGAATCAGGATTTTTCAAAACTCTCCTTTATATCCTCATTTTGCTTTATGAAACTTTGATATGGTATTTCAGTTTTATTCTGATTTCTTTTGGTTGCCTTTTTAAGCCACCTATCAAAATACAATGGACTCTCTTCAAAGTCCCAAAGCTTACCTTCCAGCAGTAGGTGTTAGCAATCTAATGAGGTTAGTTTTATTGTGGATAATATTCTGGGAGACTTTAGATGCTGACTATACATCTAGTTTGCAAAACTTCTTTTGCAAGACTGCTGGTGAACATTTTTGCCATGTTTGACTCTTCACTGGCAGAGCTAGCACAACAATCCATGCTATTAAGTAAGTTTGTCATCTTGAACGTCTTTGCCTTTTGGAGCACAGAAGATTAAGCTAAACTAAGCTTGCACTGAAAAAGCAATCAGAGTTTCACCAAGACAGTTTTACAAGATGCAGTCAACATTTTTGATTACTCGTCCTTTCTTCAGCTAATATGTTTTGACGTTATATTGCTACAATAGAATCAGTCATCCACATCTATTTTTAAGCTATCCAGGTTTAGAATCAGATGATCCTTCTGTTACTAGAAATCAGACTCCTTTAAACATAGCAACAAGCAACAGTATTATTAATTCATTCTAATAAGACAAATGTGCTTTCAAAGCAGTAACCTCAGCGAATTGGGTAAATGGAAGAGAAGGGTAAAAAAAAAACCACAGGAGAGGTTTGCAATGGGGTCGTGATTTCTTCCAAATTATTTGGACCAGCTGTGAGGCCTAGTCTGACCCAACTCAGCTGACTAAAGTCCCAAAGGTGTTGAGTTTACCAGACTGCAGTGCACGCTTAGCATGATTCTGACTATTCTCCTATGACTCAAAGCACTCCGAGGTACCCCAAGTTTATGAGAAACAGTCTTCTGCCCACTCTTGACTGAGATAAAATCTGCACCCATTTGTGATTCTGCATCAAAAAAACCCGGGATAGAAGATCATTGACTGTATATTGTCAAGCACTGGAACAGGCTGCACAGGGAAGTGGTTGAGTCATTCAACCCTTCTGCTGCCCCTTGGGCACAGGGACTGCCCTCCACCTACCCCTGTGGGCCTGGGCTCCAGCCCCCTCCTCAGCCCAAAACTGGATACAGCACTCCACATGTCTTACGAGCACTGAGGGGAACGGTGAGAAGAGTCCTGGCTTCACTCTTATTAATACAGCCCAGGATGCAGTTGCAAAACAGAAAGAAACTAGGACATATATTTAGGATCCTACAGTTTTGCTACATTACAAAAAGATAATTTGTTGCTAAACCTTCAAAAATGCATTATTCGAAATATAGCTACAGGTTGTAATTAATATTAGTAATTAATATTAATAAAAAATATATGGAAGGAAATGAATAAATTCCAACAGACAAAAGATTGAGCAGAGTTTTCCCCTTGGGCATAGTCTTTAGTAACAGGTTCAGTCAATCATTCTCTGAAATTGCACCATCAAGACAAACAGAACATGTCCAGGAAGTTTAGGATGATAATGTCTTGAAAACAAAGAAAAGAGCATTTCCAAAGCATTCATCTCTCTATCCAGCATTTAACAGATGCCTTTACAAGTTTTGAGAGAACCAGAATCAAGGATTGGAACAAGATGCTCTATGCGTTATTCTCTCATCTCCACTGTTGGAATTCCTGCCTGTGTTAATGTCGGTAGCAGCTTTTAAGTTCTTACTAGCATCACTGATTCAAAGTGGTTTGAAATACAATTATAGTTTTCACAATAGTTATCCAGCCTAAGTGGGAATTCACACACACCTCAGAGGATGTTTTATTACCTTGAGACAGAAGCAGCTCAGAACATATTTTTTAACACCACTTAGTATTTGTTGGTCATCACGGGGTTTTTTTCCCCTACAACCTGACATTTTAGAGACACATGGGCCCAGTGTCTTCACCAGTTCCAGTGCTAAATGTAGGCTGTATGCAAGCCAAGGAAAGATGTACAGAAAATATGGATTACTAAATTATTCCTAGCCAAGTGACATAGACATGCTCACCTGGAAGCATGTTTTGATGGCTTTTGATGGTCCAGCAGGCAGTCATCTCTGAACTCTAAAGACAGACGCTGAAGATTCCTGTGCAAGTCAGCCTCAAAGGCAAAGATTTCCTAAACCTTTCTTGCACATGCAGCATAGGACGAGAAAGTAGTTTCAGAAGTGTAGGGTAAGAAGAGAAAGAAGCTGACAATGTAGAATAGGAGAAGAAAAGCAGCAGGGATTTTTTTCCTAACAAGACTCCGTTACATACTTCTAATTATATTTGCTCAGAAATAATACAGGTATTTATATTCAGGGTGCTAATAAAATTACAAAGGCAGTACACATTGCAAGAAGTGTTTCCATAGCTATTTCAGTGTTCTTTCATAAGATGAATTATTAGTATTACTGCATTTTTGAAGGCAGGGGGTGCAGAATCATGAATCAACCACCGACAATATGGAAATGCTGCGCATATTTGCAAGCAACAGTCTTAAAAAGGTACCAATCAAGTAACACTACCTCATGTTTGCAATTGTTAAGAGTTATGCATTATCCTATCAAGGAGGAACAATACATTATTTTACTTCTTTCTAACCCAGATAGTTCAAATTTTCAGTGAGAAGTACTGTCATGAGCTATTTACAAGCGGGTCATACAGAATTTCCCTTGCCAAAATTATTCAGCAAATATTATGTAAATAATTTTGAAAAGCATCTGGCTCAGAGCTACCAAGTTTTGTACACTGATGTCATTTTATGCAAATTATCTCGTAAACACATCAGTATGTTTCAAAATAAGACACATCAATGGACAAACTCTTCTAACTTTACCAGTTGTGGCAGATGGCAGGATGCAGAATGTCTGGAGCCTGCCAGATAGATGGCTTCATCTAGAGAGGACAGCCTTGCAAGGAGTGGCACAAAGGATGCCAATGACCATTATTTCCTCCCCCCGCTATCCTTTTCTGGTCATACCTTCCACATCCAAATCCAGCAGATTCAGGTCTCAAATTTGCTGCTGGAAAGAGAACATTCAGACCTACCCTGACAGCCCAGCTGAGACTGGACATAGGAACAGATAAATGCCTCAGCACAGAGGTATAGTTATTTTCATAAGCTACTCTCTGACAAAGACCAAGAGCATCTGTGGGGGAAAAAAAAAGTACAAGAAAACAAGGTAGGTCTTCTGATGTATCCTACTTGCTTCTGGAAATCTGCTGTTTGGAAGCCTGTTGAACCTCAGATGACCAGGCTACTAGACACTCTGGCTCTGTTTTTTTTCTCCATAAGTATATCAAATTCCTTTCTGAACTCTTAATTTTTGCCCTCTATTGCATCCTGCAATGGTAAATCCCACTATTTAATTAACTCTTTTAAAGGAAAACCAAAACAAACAACCTCAAAGGCTCCAAACCTTTGTTGTAACAGTGTTGCCCAGGAACTTCATATCAAAGCCCCAGGAAAAGCAGCATTGCCAAACAGAAAAAAAGACTACAAACAGAAGTTATCATAGAATATCTCAAGGTGGAAGGGACCTATAAGGATCATCAAGTCCAACTCCCTGCTCCTCACAGGACTACCTAAAACTAAACCATATGATTAAGAGCATTGTCCAGGCACTCCTTGAACTCTGACAGGTTTGGTTATGTTCCACATTAACACTGCATGTCTGCATAGCTCAATTTTAGCATAGTCTCGTGCAGGAGATAAACAGCACTAGAGGTACTAAGTCTAGTCCAGCCAGCTATCAGAAGAAAAATTCACTTTCCAAACCAGCCTACTTGCAAAAAGCTTCCTCCAGCCTACAGAGACCCAAATGTGAAAGTCTTAGCCACTTCTCCCACGCAGGTGCAAGGGGAGAGCAATCTTTGTCAACTCTGCTCTGGGCACAGCTGATACCTGTTGAGCAGCACTCTTCTACTCCCACAGCTTAACAGAACTCTACTCCTCTCCCAGGTGGTCTTAATCACAAAATCAGAACAGTTTGTTTGTGCTACTTACTCCCCAATTCAAAGCCTCCAGTACAATTACTAGTAGCATCATCTGTTCAGTATCATAACTCTGACTTGTGCTGGACCTCTTAATTAGACTTGAACAAGAAAAAAGCACACAGAGATCACTTTTCACAGCATTTTGGGAAATATAATGTATTGACTTTTCCCACTCAGGACCTGCTTGACTCTGAGTGCACATGTGGAGAGCAGGGGCTACATGACTAGGTTTGCTGAGGAGGTGGCAAGGAATGGGTGAAAACATGGCTAAGCACACAGGATAAACTTTGGAAGTTACCCATTTTATCTCACAGCAAAGACAACACAGGAGCTCTAGAAGACAAAGAGGAAAAAAGAGTTTGTGTCCTGGAGGAACAATCTCCTCTCAGACCTCTTGGAGGGTAAAAGCATTTCAAATTGCAATGAAGTCAAAAGGCTCCATCCAGCCCTTAATAAATTACTTTATTAGACATAGAAAGCTTGTAGTTAGGGCCCAAAAGTTCTGCTCTTTTTTTAATTTTAATGTCAATACAATTTCTTGCTCACATGCACTCAAATTATAGATGCTCTTAAAATATACGACAGTAGTGTCCAGCACAGCATTGCTTTATTAAAAAAACCTGACATGTTTAGAAACTGTTATGAACCCTCACCTTTCTTCTCATTCTGTGATTCAGTATGTTGCAGTACTGACTGCAAAGGATAGATTTGACAGCAATATAAAGAAACAGAGAACTCAGTTAGCAAAAAATCTAGCATCTGAGTACTTATCTCCCAGTAGAGTTTTACAACTTGTATCCCACACAGCTGCTGCCAACAGCTCCAAAGGGAATTAGGTAAGAAGAAATTTTTCCAAGGACTTCCTGTACTTTGAAGCCAACATAGCTATCATATGCTATTTCTTAAATCCTGCTTTCTGAATGTCTGAGAGCAGCCATTTCTTGGCTCAGAAATTGCCTTAAATTAAAAAAAAAAAAAAGAGACCAATTTCCTCATAATGGAGAGCAGCACTTTAATCTGATGACCCTCAGCTCTTACTACCAATTTACTGCATATTGCATCCAACCACACGCATAGGAAGGTTTCATTTTGATATACAGCATACCTTAAAGTAATGAAGGCCCTTTTTTATTCATCCAAAAATATAATTACAGGAAATTATCCAAGTCTTTAAGATCTTTACCCTGATTCTTCAGCAAAGGCTCTAATATTTGATTATTTTTCACGTTTATTGGATGTTGGTTTATACGCATATAAGAGAGCTACTAGATGTCTTCTATCATATTCCAGGAATGCACTACTTAGATTTGGTCTAAGTAAAATCCAATAACATTTCTTATCTAATGATTTCTGACTAGTCACGACAAATTATAGGAAGTCACAAGCATACTTACTCCAGGAGATTGGAGTTACATGGCAAAAATAATAGCAATTGTTACCACATTTATTTCCATGCAGCAAGGCAAAAGAAGCAGCTGGATGATATGTTAACACACTGGCTGTTTCCCAACATCCTCTTGAACACATCTGTTGTATCTCTTGCCTGCAAAAATACTTATACAAGTAGAATCAGCACTTCCACTGCTTCTCACATTGCAACTTAATCTAGCACTTTTGTTATTGCCCAAAAATGGATTCTAGCAAACAGCCTCAATACCCTAACACAGCAAACATACCATCCTTACTTTTCTTTTTAAGCCAACAAGCAAGGTCAATATAATGTTTCTAAGAAATTGCAAAACTTCAGCATTCTTCTTTAGCCTTAGTGCACTGCACTCAGTGTGCTTGACAAATTGCCTCTGCTTCAGTTTCTGTAAAACAAGGACAGGTCAATAGGATATGTAACAGTTGGTAAATTATCTTCTCCTGGCACCATAGCAGCAACAACAAATAAACTGCAAGAATTATGAAATTAGTCGCTTTCTTTGGAAAAGCACCCCCAATAGAGTTCTGCTTTCCCAGTGACCTAACAATATACTATTTATATAAACACATTGTTCTAAAAAATAAAAGTTTCAGAACTGGTCAGCTTAGAATTTAACAGACAGTACAGCATCAAGTGATGCAAACTAAATAAAAGGTGATGGCTGAAATAATATAAATGTATCTTTCAGACACTATTAAAACTTCATACATATCCCTTAGGACCAGATTAAAAATACCCATATGCTCAGGAACCCTTTAATCTATGAGTAGTTTATCAAAGTCACCGAGTTTTATACAGAGTAAAAACCTTTCCACAGAAGAAGGGCTTCCCAATCTGCCCTTCCTACACATTTATATCTATTACACAGGAAACACAAGAAGTTCTGCATCAAATTTTACATTTTAATTAACTTCAACTGTATTCACCTTGAGCATTTTGGAATGCGAGCTCACTTGCAGTCTCCTGGAAAAGCTTTTTTGAGATACTATTTGCAAAAGCTCTCAAAACCTAAGTGTTAGGCTAATCTAATAAAATATCTGAAGCATCCCATTTAAAAAAAAAGTTTCCTATTTAAAATGCCACCTTGCTGATAAGTAGCTTCATATAACCTTGACTCATGTAAATAATTCACAGTATTTTGCAGTAAACAGTTTAAAAGTGCCAGGGTTTTTATAAACTCTGAAGAAAACTAAGCGTTGTTATTAGAACAAAACATTTGCTTTTGCTTTTATTTTCCAGCTTGTTTTCCCAGTTTCCTCTGGGTGGGACAAAAATATTTTAAACCAAGCTGCAGTTAGTTACTAATATAACTATGCATACCAAAGAAAAACATATTCATTAAAATACATCTAGCTATAGAGGCCCTCCACAAAGCAAAGATCTATCACGAGTAATAAAATGCTAACTTCAAATAATTACCTTAATGAAAGTAGAGCTACGTTACACAAACTTTATCTTCAACTGAAATTCAAACTATCACTTCAATACATTTCTATTATGTAACATTTTTTAATTCTATTATTAATACTGCTTTCTTTCTGCTGTTAAATACTCATACCAGTGCCATAGACACAAACTGAAAGTGGGTAAAAATCTTACATACAGGTAAAGTAGGGGTTTATCTGGAAATGAAGGAACATCAGACCACCCATAGCCAGCAAGGCTTTGTCACACAACCTCAGCTCCCCTTAGTACACCCATTCGGCTTTGGCGATTATTCCTAATAGGTCTAAAAACCTGACAGTATCAGTCAGAAAAAATTAAATTAGTCTTTACCAAACCACTTTGATATTAGTTATTCCAGAGAGGGCTCNCAGCCTTCTCGAATTTCCATAGAGAAAAATCTAATCCATAGAGGCATATAAGCGCCTTCATAGTAGTTTGTAGAGAAACTCTTATTTTTCACAAAATACTTGCCCAAAAGAAAAAACCACCCCCAAACAACCCCACCAAACAAACCACCAAACCCAAACATGTTTTGGGCTTTTGATCTTCCTCTCCAGATAGGCCTAAAAAGATAAGACTCTACCCTGGGCCTTGTAAATTCTGCACATAAGACTTCACCTACGGCAACTTCAGCTTTATTTGGACCACGCACTATTTACATGCAGACTTTTGCTTATTATTGCATTGTCTTCGTAAGCTTCTGTAGCCTTTTCCTTCAGCTGTGCAATTGGCTGCCTTTGGATTTGTTCTTTTCGCAACTACCTCCATGACACTTCCTCAAAGACAAGCGTCAAAATATGATCTATCATTTTACAAATACCAATGGTTTCCTAACAGCTAGGAGATATAAACCAAGCAGTCCCCGCTACAAACCAGTTCTGTTAGGTTTCAATATCATTGCCACTGACA
>VYZW01052400.1:5513-23749 GCA_013401315.1 Balaeniceps rex
ATAATACTTTATTAAGGGTGAATACAGGAACTATGAAGACTCCAGTCTTGCTCATAAGCAAATTGATTGGATTCTTCTATCTTCCATTAACCTGGAACATATCGATAGCATTGTGCTTGAACTACATAGAATGCAAAAATATTTTAATTACTTCAGTGACTTCTGTCAAAGTTAGAGATTTCAAAATTCTTTAAAAAATCTTAGGAAGAAATCCTGTAACCTATGGCATGCACTTCTTATCAGCAGAGTTACAAATACTCACAAACAAAGGAGCTTCATCAAATTACATGCCTTTGGATCAAAACTACTAAATCAATAAACCACTATGTTAAAAAATAGAAAATTCTTCAGTAAAATTTATGTGAAAGTCAGCATTGTTTCCATCAAAACAAGCAATCAAATGAACATAACGAACACACCACAATCTTTATGAGCTTCCATTTACAACTGATTTATTCATGTTTAAAAATGGAGTTTTGTAATGTAGCTTCATTATGCCCTGAAAGTCATTCGTAAATCAGCAATTCACAGTAGTAATAAGAGCAAAACTTTTATCCGTTTATGAAACTTTTCCAATAAGTTTAAAAATACTTTTAAAACACTTTTAAAACTTTCATTTTTGAGACTTTCTGCCCTTTTAGATTCTAAGTATGAGAAAAAGAAAATCAATGTCATTAAGAAAAACTGGGTTTTGCTGGTCAATAGTATAAAAAGGAGAGAGGACTATAGTTTAAAGGGAAAATTCAACACCCAGTCAATTAAGGACTTCAGGAAATTCTGGGCATAAGTGTGAATTCATTACTATTTCCACTAACACAATCAGATCATTAGAAGATGTCCACCTGTTTGAGTATTGTGCTGCAGTGGTCTGGGACTTAAGTTTGAACACCTTTGTAAGCAGCAGAAAAATGTAGAAAATGTCTTTCTACTGAGAAGGTCTTGCCTATGTGAGTAAGGAATACTTGTATGAGGAGTTTTTTCAGGGCTTATATTTTCAAACTTGTTAATGACACTTTCAGATGACTAAAAATCCCCACACTATTTCATAGCAGAAACTGATTATAAGGGAACTAAACCTGAAGTTAATTTTCTCTTCTAGTTCTCTGCTTCTTTCTTCCTCAGAGGAAACTTGAGGACACCAGAACTGATGAAAGAGATTAAATGGGTTTAGTCTGACTTTGCAGAGCAACTGTTAGGGATTCCAGATTTTACTGTTGGTATTAAACATATTCCAATGAAACAAGAAGGTGACAGAACCCTGTCCTGGAGGGATTAATGGATAATTTCAGAATAATTGTCCTTCCAATTCACAAGGCTGAAGGAAAAAACACATTTTATATCAAATAAGGAGAACTTGGTTAGTTATTTGGCAGTATTCTCTGTCGGTTTAGGCTAGACTGCACCATAAAGAATATGTAATAACATAAGATTGCAAAGTAAAACACACCCAAGATCAACATAATCCAGAATTCTGATTTTCACTGTAGTCAGAAGCAGATGCTAAGAAGAAGGTGCAAGAAATTTAAAACAGATGAGGAAAAAATGCAGCCTCTGCACTCAGCTGCATCCTGATTTCCAGCAAATAACACTGGTCCTGCAGCATAGCATATTGCATTCTTTGTGATTCCTTCTGGCATTAATTAGAATATGCCCAAACACAGTTTGATAAACATAGGCATATCACCCCTTTTTTGGAGTCTTGCTAAATTCCTAATGCAATGAAAAAAACAACAGGTTGTTACATTTCCATAAAACCATCTAAAATAAGGAACTGTTTGGCCCAGGAAAACTGCACTTAAATTCTCATTCCTCAGCTCAGCAATACTTGCAAGTGAACAAGCAGTAGAAGGGAGACATTGAGACATTCCTACCTATTCTTTATCACACACATCCCCAGGATAAGAGCTAAGAGAACACAGCCTTTATAACTATTATGCTCCGACATACACACCAAAGGGATGTGAAGCACAACCTCCTGCATCCCAGTTACACTGTAAAGTATGAGACTATGAAATCTTCAGGAACAGATATGTTTAGCAATATACAGTGCCTGGCAAAACAATGGAATAATAGAAACAAGTGGATGACATTATAGTATGAATATGAACTATAAAGTAGATGTAACCAGCTTTGATATTCAGGAATATATAATACCTTGTTCAATAAGCTATTGCAGTCAGGGAGGCAGAAAGATCACTTTGATCTAGTCAAAGATTAGAAGAAAAAAACAAAAATAGTTGAAATATCAACTCTTCTTATGAAAAAAAAAATCTGAAAAACAGCAAACAAATGTTATTCCAGGAATATAGAATTTTTTGTTTCAATGGGGTTTACTTGATTGTTTCAGCATTTAATGTAACTTACAAGAAAGCTTTTGTATTGCCTTCCCTTTAGGTAGTGCCTGAGTCAGAAAGCTCATAGAATCATGGAATCATGGAATTGTTTGGGGGTTGGGAGGGACATTTAAAGATCATCTAGTCCAACCTCCCTCCCATGGGCAGGGACATCTTTCACTAGATCAGGTTGGTCAAAGCCCCATCCAACCTGATGTTGAACACTTACTGTGATGGGCCGTCCACAACTTCTCTGGGCAACCTGTTCCAGTGTCTCACCATCCTCACTGCAAAAAATTGTTTCCTAATGTCCAATCTAAACCTACCCTCTCTCAGTTTAAAAATGTTGCCCCTTGTCCTGTCATTACATGCCCTGGTAAAAAGTCTCTCTCCATCTTTCTTATAAGCCCCCTTTAAGTACTGAAAGGCTGCAATAAGGTCTCCCCAGAGCCTTCTCTTCTCCAGGCTGAACAACCCCAACTCTCTCAGTCTGTCTTCATAGGAGAGGTGCTCCAGCCCTCGGATCATTTTTGTGGCCCTTCTCTGGACCTGCTCTGACAGATCTATGTCTTTCTTGTATGGGGGACCTCAGGGCTGGATGCAGTACTTCGGGTAAAGTCTCACCAGAGTGGAGTAGAGGGGCAGAATCACCTCCCTCGACCTGCTGGCCACACTTCTTTTGATGCAGCCCAGGATACAGTTGACTTGCTGGGCTGCAAGCGCACATTGCCAACTCATGTCCTGTTTTTCATCCACCAAGTATCCCCAAGTCCTTCTCCACGGGGCTGCTCTCAATCCATTCATGCCCCAGTCTGTGTTGATACCAGGGATTGCCCTGACTGAGGTGGAGGACCTTGCACTTGGCCTTGTTGAACTTCATGAAGTTCGCACGGGCCCATTCCTCAAGCCTGTTAAGGTCCCTCTGGATGGCTTCCCTGCATTATCAACTGCACCACTCAGCTTGGTACCATCTGCAAACTTGCTGTGGGTGCACTCAATCCCACTGTCTATGTTGCTGATGTAGATATTAAATAATATTTGTCTCAGTACAGACCCTTGAGGGACACCACTCTTTACTGGTTTCTACTTGGACATTGAGCCACTGACTGTAACTCTTTGGATGCAGCCATCTAGCTAATTCCTTAACCATCTAACAGTCCATCCATCAACTCATATCTCTCCAATTTAGTGGACAGAATGTTGTGGGGGACCATGTCAAAGGCCTTACAGAAATCCAGGTAGATGACATCTGTAGCTCTTTGCTTGTTCACTGATGTAATTGCTCCATTGTAGAAGGCCACTAAATTAGTGAGGCATGATTTGCCCTTGGTGAAGCTGTTGGGTGTCTCTAATCACCTCCTTGTCTTCCATATGCCTTGACATATCTTCCAGGAGGATCCCTTTGATGATCTTACTGGGCACAGAGGTGAGGCTGACTGGTCAGTAGCTCTCACAGTCCTTCTTTATATCCTTTTTAAAAATAGGCATGATGTTTCCCTTTTCCCACTCTATGGGAACTTTGCCTGATGCCATGACTTTTGAAATGTGATGGAGAGTGGCTTGGTAACAGCATTCACCAATTCCTTCAGGACCCTGGGGTGCATCTCATCACGTCCCATGGACTTCTGTTTCCCAGGTGTCTCAAACCTAATCTTCTCCTACAATGTGAGGGGCTTTGTTCCCCCAGTCCCTCAAGTTTCAGGGGCTTGAGAGATGTGGGAAGAGAGATTACCATTGAAAACTGAGGCAAAAAATTTGTTGAGTACCTCAGCCGCCTTCTTGTTTGTTGTCCCCAGTTCTCCTGTCTCATTTGTCAGGAGGGCGTACATTTTCTTTAATCTTCCTTCTCTGTCCAACTATTGTGGTTTAGCCCCTGTTGGCAACCAAGCACCACACAGCCACTCACTCACTCCTGGCCCCACGATGGGATGGGTGAGAGAATCGGAAGGGCAAAAGTAAGAAAACTCATGGGTTGAGATAAGAACAGTCTAATAATCAAAATAATAATAACAACAACAACAACAATAATAATAACAACAAAATTGTAATGAAAAGGCAAACAAGAAGAGAGAGAGAAACAAAACCCAAGAAAAAAACAAGTGATGCAACTGCTCACCACCCCCCGACACCCAGCCAGTTCCCCAGCAGCGATCGCTGCCTCCCTGGCCAACTCCCCTCGGTTTATATACTGAGCATGACACCATATGGTATGGAATAGCCCTTTGGTCAGTTTGGATCAACTATCTTGGCTGTGCCCCCTCCCAGCTTCTTGTGCACCCGGCAGAGCATAGGAAGCTGAAAACATCCTTGACCAGTGTCAGCACTACTTAGCAACAACTAAAACATCAGTGTGTTATCAGCATTCTTCTCCTACTAAATCCAAAACACAGCACTATGCCAGCTACTAGGAAGAAAACTAACTCTATCCCAGACAAAACCAGGACACCAACATACCTGTAGAAGCCCTTATCCTTCACATTCCTTTCCAAATTCAGCTCCAGCTATGTCTTAGCTTTCCTGATCCCATCCCTACACATGCAGGTAGCATCCCTATATTCTTTCCAGGATACCTGTCCCTGGTTCCACTGCCTATGCATTTCTTTCTTACAGTTCAGTTTGATGAGGAGGTCCTTACTGAGCCATGCTGATCTCCTGCCTTCCTTTCCTGATTTCTTATACTTAAGAATCAAGAGCTCTTGTGCTCTAAGAAAAATGTCCTTAAACAGTTACCAGCGGTGTTCAGCTCCTTTGTAGCAGGGGTCCCATCCAGTAGTGCTTTAAACAACCAAAATCTTGCTCTCCTAAAATTCAGGGTCCTGCTCTACTCTTCACCTGTCCCATAGCCCTCAAGATTGTGAATTCCACCAGGGCATGATCACTGCAGCCCAGGCTACCACCATCTTGACATCCCTATTTAGTTTATCCATGTAGGTAAGCAATAGATCTAGTAATGCTTCTCCTCTGGTCAAGCTGTCTATCACCTGGATTAAGAAATTATCCTTGGTGTACTCCAAGAGCCTCCTGGAATGCTTACAACTTGCTGTGCTGCTTTTCCAGCAGATGTCAGGGTGATTGAAGTCCCCCAGCAGGATCAGAGCCTGCAAGCATGATGCTTCCTATATTTAAAGTAAGAATGCTTCGTCAACAGGTTCACCTTGATCAGGTGGCCTGTAGTGAACACTAACCACGAGGTTTCCTCTGCTGGCTTGGCACCTAATTTTTACCCATAACTCCTAATGTGTTCATCACTGTTTTTCAAAGACAGCTCTGTACAGTTAATTTTTTTTTTTTTATATAGAGGGCAACCTGCCCCCCTCTGCCCCGCCATTCTTGCTTGTCCCTTCTGAACAGTTTATAGCCATCAGTTGCAGCACTCCTGTCACGTGATTCATCCCACCTCATTTCAGTGATAGCGATTAGATCATAGGTTTCTAGCTGCACAGTGGCTTCCAGCTCCTCCTGTTTGTTCCCCATGCTGCATGCATTGGTATAGAGGCACTTCAGCTGGGCAATTGACCGTGTCACTTTTTTAGAGGAACACACACTAATTCCTTTGAGGTGTTTCACAGGTATTTCCCTGTTGGTTCGTAATACATCAACAGCCCCTGGCTCTTCTCTGTTGCTCAAAACTCCATCCCCTTCCCCTGCTAAATCTAGTTTAAAACTCTCCTTGTAAGTGTGGCCAGACAGTTGTCAAAGACCTTCCTGCCCCACGTCGTCAGGTGAATCCCATCAGCTCCCCACAGACCCAGCTTCTCAAAGGTAGATCCATGATCATAGAAGCCAAAACCTTGAGTATGGCACCAGCCATGCAGCCAGGCATTCACCTGTTCAATTCACCTCCTCCTTCCTCAACACCTTCCTCTGACTGGGAGGATAGAGGAGACCCTCCCATGCTCCTGATCCTTTTAACATTGCTCTGAGGGACATATAGTCTCTTCTGATGGTTCTGAGTTGCCTCATCACAGTATCATTAGACCCCATGTGGAACAGTAGGAGCAGATGATAATCTGTAGGGTTCACCAGGCTTGACAGCCTCTTGGTGACATTGTGAATGCAAGCTCCTAGTAGGCAGCAAACTGCTCTAGAGAAATTGTCTGGATAGCAAATGGGTGCTTCGTTGTCTCTCAGTAAGGAATCTCCAATTACTAATACTTCATGTCCTTTTCTGGTGGCACTGGTTCTAATGCGGGTGGGTGGTTGGATCAATTTTGCATCATCAACTTCTCCTGGGTCTTGTCTGTTACTCAGGTGCACTTCATTCTTTACCCTCAGAGCATTGTATCTGTTACGAAGGGGCACTTTAGGGGAAGAGGGAAGGTTCTTCTTTCTGCCCTAAGCAGAGACAAGGGCCCAGCCTCCTTCATCATGTAAGCATGAGTTACTTGCATCAGTCAGCTCGAGGTTGAATTCATACTTACCTAATTCTTTAGATGCTCTTTAGTAATACTTCACCAGGTTTTTTTTAAATTAATGCTCTGAGAAAATATTTAGCTTTTGTTGTATCAGCTCTTACAATGGAAAACTCTTCCACTAGAAAATTTCATCAGCGCTACTCAATCTAGTTTAAATAATTGATATAGAACTGTTTTGTACAGCTATGTTAGACTGAATTAGACCCTAACTTGCTACACGTTTTTTATATTTTTGTTGGGGTTTTTTTTAACTCTTTAACCGTAACTGGGGTTATTTATAAGGAAAATCAGCAGGCTTATTTTAAACTGCTGGATACATTCACTGGTTTGAATTCATTGACTTCCTCATTATATTTCCATCCTTCTGAAATTCAGTTCTAAACCAAAAGCACAAAGGAAAAAATAGTGTACTTTTTAATAATTTCCTAAATTTCCTCAAGGAAAATGTTATGTGCTTCTGAAAGTGTTTGGGTTAAAGGCTTTGGGAAGATTTCAGCTGGATTTGTCACAGGGTGAAGAAAATCAAACTGTTTTCCACAGTAAATGAAACATTCATCTGAATACTCAAAATGGCAGCTAATGTTACATTTAACATTCTATTTAATGGAATGGGTAACAAAATCCAAAGGATTTGAGGTCCAAAATAATCAACCCTTGCTCCAGGCAACTTTAAATTATATGAATATGCAAATTGCACTGTAAGCTTGTGAGGCACAAAACAGCTGAACATCTGTCTCAAAGCTTGCTGAAAAGGAGATAACAGAATCTTGCAGGAGATTGTGCAAGATGTTATCTGCTCACAGGATCGCAAGGACAATCACCAGGAGCCTCCCATTTGATATAGATAATGGGATATGGGAGAGGCTCAGAGATGTGCCATCGCCCTGGGTTGCGCAAGCTGGAGTTGTTGCCTTAGGCCGCATCCTATAAAAGACCACTGTCCCAGACCCCGTTGGTGATCCCCCACAGGGGAGATCCCACTTCAGACACCACCACCACCGAGGGGAAGATCGCACTTCTGACACCACCACCGAAGATCCTGTTGGTGATTCCCCACCACGGAGATCCTCCACCACTGAAGACCTCAGAAGCAAGGACCCCAGGGACGTTACGGATCCATGGTGGTGACTAGTTGCGCTTTCCTATCCCGAACTCTTGCTTTATCTTCCACTTTTCCTTCCTTCTTTCCTATCGCTCTTTCTCTTTTCGTGAGTGGTTTAATAAACGGGTGGACTCACAACATCTGACCTCGTTTGTGTCTTAATCTCGCTCAAAGGGATGGAACTTGAAATGAGAGGTTGGTCTAGCCGCCCGTAGCCTCCCAGACTGGTCTGAGGTCAGTTAGAACGCAAGGGGGCCTTCCTCTCATCCAAATCAGATCATAACAAAGCTAAATGCTTTTTTTATGATTCAGGGAATGAATAGTGTGTAGAAAGCTATGTAACATGCAGGATGCACTAGAGGAAGAGAAGGAAGCACACATGCTTGCTCTTAATTTAAGGTAGCACTGCCTTGGCTCTAAATCCCTACCAACTTTTGGAAGAAGCAGAAAAATTACATACAGCTACTTTTGTTTCCCCATTTGACTGATACCAAGCTTAGCTAATGCCCAAAAGAGAAAGTGTTTGTCCAATGAATTGGGTCACCAACCCAATGCAGGAGAGAGCAGAACTTCATCCATCATGTTGCTGAAGGGTTCGGTGAGCTCATTGATCATCTTCAGACACTAGCACCTAGGAACGTTTAAATCTCTTGATCTTCATTTCTTTAGAGCTCAATTACCATCCCTAAAGATGTGTTAAGTCTGATCTTAAATATACATTGGAATAAATGCATAATGATTGTGAGGTCTTCAGACACTATGATAATGAGATCCATAAAAATATGAAGTCTACAGAAGTGCCTCTTTGCTATTTTCTCTCCTTACATTCTCCAGAACTTCATTAATAAATATTAATGCTATTTTAATACTTAAACATGTTCCTCCATGTGTTCCTTACACTTTCTGCCTTGGCACCTAAGCTTCCCTTGAGAAATTATAATGAATTTCTAAAGACTTCCTCAGCACATCATCTCAGAGCAAGAAAACTATCATTATTTCCCATTTTACTGTTTCTTCCTTTGTTTTAGTAATATCCACAATATACCATCCAGAGTACAGGTAATTGATAGGTGGTTCATTCAACTAGGGCTGTGCAGTTTGCTGAATGGAGTCTTATAACTGTTATATAACTAAACAGGAAAAAGCAGCAAAATAGAAAATTCTTTTATGCATTCACAATAAAATACACAGCACATTCCTTAGAGTTTATAAATAGTAATGATTTCTAGAACCGTTCTGCCACTAAGCAGCTCTTAGGACCTTCCACTCTATAGAATGACCTGAAAAACTGTTTATTTTCTTATCAATTGGTTAGTTTCTAACAATTTCAAAAATTAATTGCCTCTATTTCTTAGACATCATTAAAAATGCAGGGCCCTGTTTCCAGCTTGATGTGAGGCTGTACATAAAAACTTTTCAAACTGAGTGGCTAGGAAATACTTTATTTGTGCCCATATCATTACAAAGACTTGTAACAAATGTTTATTTCTTCAAATTAAGAGATTATCGTAGCCCAACTGTTCAAGAATTTAGCCAAGAGTTTAAAGAAGTGTTCATTTTACAATATTTTCTTCTGAATATAAGCTATGAAAAACCATACTGTAAATGTCATTTTTATGGAAGATTTCTGAATCTCTTTGCTCATTATAATTCCTATTAACACAGCAAGTCTAGTATAAATCCAAAGAAGAGTTAAATATTATATGTATTAGAAATATTACATATAGAGATATATATAATTGTACATTTCTATTTCATAGACTATAATATAGTTTACTCTGTGAACTGTGGAAGACTCCTGCACCATTTCCAGCCACCAGCTGGAAGTGGGCAACTTCCTGCACATCTCCAGCTACATCTATATAGCTAAATAACACAGGAACAACTTGGGCTACATCCCTGTGGTTAAATGTTTTAACTTTTTAATTTCAAGCACCAGAACAAGACTCTCTGGAGACTGTCTTCCGGTTTCTAAAACCTGTCTCAGTCACTGTCTCAAACAGAAATGTTTTGGTCCAGATTATGCTAAACTATGTGTTTACTGTTAAAAAGTATCAGTAATTGTGCTTAAATTAATTTGACCCAGATTAGATTATTAATGTAAACACACCAGAAGAATACTTTTAATGTCCTCATAGCCATGCAGTGAAGTTGAAAAATTCAGGAAGCTGAAAAATAGTTGAAGATATGAATCAGATTTCATAATTAACTCAGAACCAATCCACAAACAAACACACTTCATCTCTGAATTGTTTTAACTCCAGCTGGTTGGCTTAGAAACTTAAATCTAGAAAAGAGTGAACTAGCCAGGAAACATACCTATTGTGCAGCACAGGTACTAATGCTACCTGAAGTGCAGTTAGCGAAGGACAGATGCCTTCTTCCATAACTCATTGACAGATACTTCACAGAGTCTCTTGTCTTACTAAAGTACTGAAGGACTGCAAGCCAGGAGTCTTAATGTAACATATAAAGAAGTGAAAACTCACTGGACTTGAGGAAGATATATCTGAAAATTTTGGTAGTGTAAAAAGAAGGTAAAAACCTTGGCATCAGATCCAAGATGAGGAGGCATGGTCATAGGAAATATGGTCAGAAACTGCTGAATTAATATAAAGTGCAAGAAGCACAATGGCACAGAATCTCAGACAATCAGCAGCAATTAACAGACAATTCATCTGAACACAGAGGAAACCATTCCCCTGCTGATCATTATCATTGTATATTGGTTTTGAAGATCTCAGGAGCCATCAGTGAATCACAGCAAAATGATGCTGATCAGACACAGGTTCTGCAAGGGATTCATTTCAGGGAGTGGACCACAAACAGATCAGCATGCTTTGCAAAGGATTGTTGTCTCCCCCACGCCTGGTTATCTGTATTATCCGGAATCCAGCAGAGCAGCTAACAAAATCTATTTAACTGAACAGGTGATAAGATTTGTTAACATAGCTTTTATTGGATTTACTAAACTACCTAAACATACTAATAGAATTAGGTATTTCAACAAAATATGCTAAAGCAAAAATATCTCTAATTAGAAACATCTGCTTTTAAATTCCCAGGTAAAATAAAAACATAGCAGTGTCTGGAAGATGAGGACTGAGATTTTCCGTCTTGTGGTAAAAATGTCAGAACAGTAGAACATTTCACAAAAAAAATCCCAGTGCCATGGTCAGTGGTACCTTGATGAAGTTACAGAACCAGATGAACATCCCATACTACATGTGATACAGAGAAATATGTATGATACTGCATATGATACAGACACATAAGATACATCATTCAATATGAGTGAACAGTGTGCTGCTGCAGCCAAGAAGGCCAATAGGATGCTGGGTTGCATCAAAAAAGGCATCATCAGTAGAGATAAAGAAGTCATTATACCACTCTACTTGGCGTTTGTCAGGCCACACCTGGAATACTGTGTTCAGTTCTGGTCCCTGCTATACAGAAAAGATGTGGACAGGCTGGAGGGGGTCCAGAGAAGGGCCACCAAGATGATCAAAGGACTGGGAACCTGCCATATGAGGATAGGCTGAGAGAACAGGGTTTGTTCAGCCTTGAGAAAAGGACACTTAGAGGTGATCTCATCACCACGTACCAGTACTTAAAGGGTAATTACAAAGACGATGCAGACTCCCTTTTTACATGGAGAGGACAAAGGGCAATGGACACAAGTTACTCGTGGGGAGATTCCGATTGGACATGAGAGGAAAATTTTTCACAATGAGAAGAGTCAACCATTGGAATACAGGGAAGTGGTTGACTCCACCACACTGGACACTTTTAAGACTCAGCTGGACAGGGTGCTGGGCCATCTTGTCTAGACTGTGCTCTTGCCTAGAAAGGTTGGACCAGATGATCCCTGAGGTCCCTTCCAACCTGGTACTCCATGATTCTATGATTCTATGATTCACGTCATCTAGAGATTTCTTCTGTTCTACTGGGGAGGAATGCACTATATGTATATACAGTTAGATAATGCAGCGCCTTAAGAGTGGCAAAGGGTTTGACATAGTCACTCCAGTCTGGTTGGCTTGTCCTATATTACACTCTTCACCTTTGCTGCAAATGATCTGAAGGAAACCAATACAAACAGGAAACACAACATTGAGCTGAGGCAGGACAAATCATTCTCAAAATGTTTCAAGTGCAGCTGAAAGCAGAGGGTATTGGATATCTCGTGTGAAAACACAGTTCACACGAAGTTTCCAAATGAAAGCAGTCTGGCTGTACTTCTAAAGAATCTCCAAGATTGAGGATACTTTTTCTTTTATTGCTACTTACACAAAATGTCATTTAAAGGAGGCCCAGACAGTGAAATCAATGGTGAAAAAGAATAAACATGTGAGTATGAGCTTGAACGAAATACACACAACCCAAGAGCAGAGCTGGATGCACCCAGGGAATTCTGTGACTGAGCCTGCTCAAAGACAGCATCATACATATCTGTTTGCCCAGAAACACCACTGATAAATGCTTGAATAAACACAGAAAAACAGAGGTTGGGATTCTAGTAGTAGCTCATTTGCAGTCTAGAACTCTGGATGAAGGATATACTCTTCCTCACTGTGTTCGCTTGTTGACCTTTACTTTTGCGCACTCAGTTCTGAGACCAAGTATATTATGTCTTTTAAGGATGGTCTGGTCTGGTTTTGTGTTTTTCCTGCAGTTCTCTTATCTTTATGGTCCCACACATCTGCTCTCCCAGGGCCGAGCTGTCCAAAGCAAGATTATTTAGGAGTCTCTTACCTTGGAGTCTTTCTGACTTCTCCCAAAACTACAAGGATCTAGTTACATCAGTTGAACAACAGCTCTAATCAGTTTAAAGTGACAGGACATTTCTATATTCACAGGTATCAGAAGGTAACCAATGTTCCATAGCACCTCTGACATTATAAATTCACGTGTAGTATAGTGCATAACTTCTAGCAGGGCATCTACCATGCAACTTTCCTGTCCTCATTACAGAGGCATCTTTCCCATGCATCCCAGAATGGTGAAGTGACGTCCATTCTTAGGTGTCACCCTGAGAACAGTAATTAGTTCCTTTTCCAAGACACCAACGAGATATAAGGAAACAGTGAATAGATAGAACCATTTTCTGTATGTAGATTCCATTTTGTTTACATGAGTGTTGTGGGCAAAACAGTCTCAACTCAGGGAGCTTTCACTTAATTGAATTATTTTTAGCAAAAATATCGAATTACTGATTTGGGTATTGAGAAAAGGAAAACATAAGTAATTAAACAAATACTTAAGTAAACACACCTTTTTTCCTCCTTCTCCAAGCTCAACTTAAGCCAAATTCTTGTCCTTTCTCTTCAAACTCTCAGCTTCCCTCATTTTTGCTGTGGGTTACACTCAGTCCATCCCAATCCCTTTTGAGAAGCAACAAGCAATGCAGGATGTGGCGGTCATATGTGTAATGGTTTCCATCTGCTGATCCCTGCCTTTCCTCCACTTCTTGTGTCTTCATGGTTTCCACCTGCCACTTCTGCTTCTCAGTATCCCTGGCCCAGCATGGGTCACCCATGGCCACAGTCCCTCAGGCTTTTCCCTGCGCCAGCTTGGGTCACCCATGGCTGCAGTCCCTCAGGGTTGTCCCTGCCCTGATGTGGGTCACCCATGGCCACAGTCCCACAAGAGCGTACCTGCTCCAGTGTGGGTCACCCATGGCTGCAGTCCCTCGGGGATGTCCCTGTCCCAGGATGGGTTGCCAACAGCCACAGTCCCTCAGGGGTGTCCCTGCCCCAGCGTGGCTCTCCCACAGCTGCAGTCCCATGGGATATCCCTGCCCAAGTGTGGGGCCACACACAGCCACAGTCCCCTCAGAGGCAAACCCCCTTTGGCGTGGAGCCCCAGCTTCACAGACTGTCTCCCGCCTTCCCTTGGCAGCATCCTCCTCTGACTGCCACCAGCGGCTCCTGCCTGCTTGTCATGGTTTAACCCCAGTTGGCAACTAAATTGGCAACTAAGCACCACGCAGCCGCTCGCTCACGCTCCCCGCCCCAGTGGGATGGGGGAGAGAATCGGGAAAAAAAAAGTAAAACCCATGGCTTGAGATAAAGGCAGTTTAACAGGACAGCAGAGGGAGAGAAAATAATAATAATAATAATGATAACAGGATATATAAAATAAGTGATGCACAAGGTAATTGCTCATTACCTGCTGACCGATGTCCAGCCTGTTCCCGAGCAGCGATCACTGCCCCCTGGCCAACTCCCCCCACTTTATATGCTGAGCATGACGTCATATGGTATGGAATAGCCCTTTGGCCAGTTTGGGTCAGCTGTCCTGGCTGTGCCCCCTCTCAGCTTCTCGTGCACCTGGCAGAGCATGGGAAGCTGAAAAAGTCCTTGACCAGTGTCAGCACTGCTTAGCAACAACTAAAACATCAGTGTGTTATCAGCATTCTTCTCATACTAAATCCAAACCACAGCACTATGCCAGCTACTAGGAAGAAAGTTAACTCTATCCCAGCTGAAACCAGGACACTGCATTTGGGAGTTGCAGACTTCTCTGACTGGCTGACATTTTGTCTCCCATGGCTGGAGTCTGTTTTTACGAGCACCAGGCATGGATTCTTCCATGACAAGAGCATCTAAACATAGTCAGCTGGATGTTAATGATAGTATAATCTGCAGTCTAACCCCTGCTCCCCACCCCACCCCCCCCAAAAAAAAATAAAAAGAGAGGCTGAGCACAAACAAGGTGGGAACCAAAGACTGAAGAACAACCTTGCAAGTTAAAGGAAATCTTTTGCCTTCCAACTAACATCTGGGCCAGCAAGACCAAAAACAAGAAGCTAGTCATCTGATACATAACATACAGTGTCTGGTTACTCTGTTGTTTCATGTAATCTGACAATAAATCAACATATCCCGCATGACATGCCTACTCAAAAGGAACAACAAAAGGTCACCAGTCCTTCCAGTCTCAACATGGCTTTATGAAACTTAAAGACCTCAACTGTGGTGCAGACACATTGCACACTCTGAGGATGCTTTATTATTTGTATTCATGCACAGCAGTGCTATCACTATACCTTGGGCCACTCAGTTGTCATTTGGGTACTTTGATGCTAGTGCAATTCACTGGGCCAAATTTACTTTCACTCAGTTTTTATTCATGTTGGAGAACTGCACTGACTTCAAAGGCAACATTGTTGATTTACATGGAAAGAGAGGAGATTCATGCCTATGGGCTCCTGCACCAGCTGATTTGCAGAAATAGAACAGTAGACAGAAAGCTTCACTAGGAAAACTTCTAGGAAGCATCACATAAGAGTGTTTGACCTGTACCGTGTTGTCCCACCTATAAATCCAGAGCAGACTGGGGTTGGAAATAAGTAAGAAGCAGCAGTGATTTGACACAGTTAACTTCACCTAACTGGAGGCTGGCTGAGCAGAAACGTGCCACTGAGCACTGAGTCCATCATCCATAAGCTTTGAAATATGGTAAAATTTCAAAGCACAACCATAGCCTAAAAATTCTTTAAAGAGGAGGTGGATTCTTAGCATTCTCAAGTTCTTCTGGGAATTGAACTGAGTCAATAAGATTAATTTATAATTCAGATACCTTGAGTACTAGTCATATTTGCTCCTGCTCTACCTATTTTTGCTCAATTTTTAATAACTCATTGGACTTTGATCAATTTCAAGGTCATTTCCCTTGAATAATCTGGAGACTTCGCCACTAGCTTTCCGGATATCATTATACTCAGCCTCAGAAAAATAATTTCTTAGTTAGCATGTGAAATGCTAAGTACCTTTCAAATATTCAGCACCTTGTACATTCAGAATGATTTGTGTCAGCCCAAACTGTTCTCCCAAAGAGAAAGCCATTAGAAAAGGTCATGCTGCAGTTGCGGTGATCCAGGTAAGGAATGTGTCTTTACTAAATCCTGGTGCTTCTGAGCTACTTTCACCTGTAGTTTCAGTGACACTGAGTACCAGTCACAAAGGAAGAATCTGCAGGTTAACTTAGTGCAATACTACAAGATATCAAATATCATATTTCAACTGGCACCCAGAAGTGGGCAGTCTGAACTAAGTAGCGGATGACATCCAGCAAGGAGCAGATACAACCAGGGAAGGCCAGAGAAGTATTTTTTCAGATCCTTATTCCTCCTCCTGCTGGAGAAGACCTTATAAAGTGTTAAAAGAAACTTCAAGCATAGTCATAAGAGATGCTTTCACACAGTGGTGAATCCCTTGCAAAAGTCAATATCAGAAGAAATAATAGGAGCCCACAGCAGTGAGTGAATCCAGTCTTTTGAATTGCTTGCAAGCACCACAAAGTCTGTCAAAGAAGCCTAGCATTATGGTTATGATAATGGTAGGGTGGATAATCTTTTTGTGTGTGTGAGTCCAGTGAAAGCCCCTCATGGTCCCAATCCCATGTAGATCTAGATCTAAGCATAAGCTGCCTCCTCCCTCTCAGACAGTCCTGCACAGAAAGTAAGCCAAGAATGCAGGTCAGAAGGGGATTGTGGCACATGTCAGACAGGTCTCAGACCCAGTTGTCAGAAGATCAGGACCTGTAGGTGTTCTCTATCATGTACTTTTACCTCAGTCAGGATGTGTCCCCTCTCTCAAACCACAGACACTGTATTTTTATTGACCCAGTGGTATAGGTGACTGTAAGGACCATGTAGCATGTGAAGGAAGGACAGATCAACAGTGAACTTGTATTCCTTTTTTTTGCTGTTAATGTAGGAAGAAACAATAAGTAGCAAGAAAGAACTTACATGAACATCACACTCAGTTCAAGCAAGGAGTTGTTCACACTTTAGCAGGTTAGACTGACCTGACTTCAAACTGCTGATGTAGTTCTGTAAACCAGAATGGAAGAAAACTTATTGGATAGATGCTGAAAGTGTTATTCCACAGAAAAGAAAAAAAGTACACAGCATAATATCTGTTTGAAACAGTTTGACCAACAATTCTATTGAATCACTTTTAAAAGCCTAAACTTGAACTCCTTTGCAACATACAATGAATATACTAATAGAGTATAGGGGAACACAATTGGTAGAGTTAGCTTTCTTCGTTATGAATTATCTGGAGCAAAATATTTAATACCCACGTTCACCAGCTAATCTATCCAAGTTGCTATTGAATGGACATGTCAAAGAAGAAAAAGCAAATAAATGCTCTATCACTAAAAACAGTCATAAGTGGACAAAAGTGTAAATAGGCAAAACTGAATAAATATATTGACATTGTTTTTTCTAAAACGCCTTCCACTCCACCAGTGCCATTATAAAGGCACTTCTGTTCCCCACATATGTACAGTGGTAGATCCACAAATGGTGTTTAAAGACAACTAGTTGGAGTCTCCATATACTCTGTAAATCCATTTTACACATTTGAACTTTAAAAGATGAACTGAATTTTCTACACTTTTACTGAAAATCTATTCTTTTTTAAAGTTTATTTTAATTCTACCTAAAAACAATAAGCAAGAGAGAAAAGCAATTCTAGGAATGACAGTAAGATTATATACAAATTGAAAAACAGGTTAATCACCACAAAAAAATTGTCTGTAGATAACATAACTAGAAGCAGAGCAGAAACAGAAAAGAGACAGAAACTTGTAACACCAAATGGAATCTTTTGAGCGTTGATATAAATAGGCGACATATTTCACAGGACCATCACCAAATGCCACAATCCCTGCATTTTGATTTTCTGATTGTTCTTAGAGGATAAATATAAAATTTTCATTTTTACAGTCTTCTGCACAGCCCGAGTCTATTCAGTGCTAGAAATGTATTCAATGTTATATCCACCTTCTTCCCTCTATACCAACACACCCAGAATAACGTAGCAAGCTTTCCATGTTTTTCAGATGACAGAGATACAATGGAATAAGAATCCATTTTTTTTGGGTGCTTATCCAACACACACTCCGTATCCATGGCTACATTCTCATCAATCTTTCTCTAGTGGGGACACTAAACTTTCTAGCTATGCACCTCTCATGTCTACTTTGACTTATTCGGAGCTGTGCTTACTACAAAACCCAAGATCTGATGCATTTCCTTGAGCTTAAAAGCTCAGTACTCTAGTATTTCAAAATGGAATGCCTCAGTGAATTCTGCCTACTTTTGTCTTGAGGATACGCATTATACATCAAAGATATAGATGTGTTAAATTAACGCACTACCATGATTTAGACTAGACTAGACTAGACTGGAATAGAATAGAATAGAATAGAATAGAATAGAATAGAATAGAATAGAATCATTAAGGTCGGAAAAAACGTTTAAGATCATCTAGTCCAACTGTCAACTCAACACCACCATGCCTACTATACCATGTCATGAAGTGCCACGTCTACACATTTTTTAAAGACCTCCAGGGATGGTGACTCCAC
>VYZW01052401.1:0-19645 GCA_013401315.1 Balaeniceps rex
AGGTACTTAATGCCTTCTTTGCCTCAGCCTTTAATAGTAGCACCACTTGTTCTTGAGGTACCCAGCCCTCTGAGATGGAAGACAGGGACAGAGAGTAGAATGAATTCTCCATAATCCAAGGGGAAATGGTTATCAACCTGCTACACCACTTGGACACACACAAGTCTAAGGGGCTGGATGGGATCCACCGAAGAGTACTGAGGGAGCTGGCGGAAGTGCTCACCAAGACACTTCCTGTCATTTATCAGCAGTCCTGGCTAACCACGGAGGTCCCAGTTGATTGGAAGTTAGCAAATGTGATGCCCATCTACAGGAAGGTCTGGAAGGAGGAGCCAGGGAACTACAAGCTTCTCAGTCTGACCTCGGTGCCAGGGAAGGTTATGGAGCAGATCATCTCGAGTGCCATCACACAGTATTGCTGGGAGTTCTACCCAGAATGTCTTTCTACAAAAAGTATTCAGATTTGAAATTTGAATACTAGAATTCTATTTTGAATTGCAAGAATTACCAGAATTTAGTGATAATTTGCCCTCGAGGAGAGATTAATTCCAATTCTAAACTTCTCCCCGCAAGCCACTGTGTCTTAGTTTCCTAATGTCTGCAAGGGAAACTGTATTATTTCCTTTCTTTTGAGAAAACGTTAACCTTAAAGATACCATCATAATGGACACTGAAGAAATAACTGTGGTGAATTACAGAGCTTCTGGCAGGCTGACATCACAATTTTCTAACCCTCTGCAAAGAGAAGGACAGGAACTCTCAGCAAACATTCATTAGAACTTTCTTCCTATCCGTACCCAAATACTAGTCCTTTCCTAATGGTAAAAGAAAGCAGTTTCTCATTGCTACATTTTATCAAGGAAAAAGGTGAAGCAAAGTTCACAGAATAAAATAGATGCCTAAAGAAAAGATAATATGAAAGAGAAGAAGAAAGAATATGGCACAATTTGAGAGCCTGACTAGATTAGGACTGCAATACTCACTCACTTCAGTTTCATACATTTCACTTGCATATGGTTTTCAAAAATGAGCCTAGTGGCAGTATTACCAAAGGTCATCTACATTACAACTGGCCAAATCAGTCTCTGAGAATGAAGGAGAATGAAGTTATCTGTTCAGTGTAAGCCCATTTTTAATTACTGAGGACTGTTAACATTGATTTTTCCAAATGTATATTTGGTTAGTCGCCAGAGTCATATTGTATCATTTCTGTCCCTTTCAGGTTAAAAACATTGTAAATAAAGAAAAAATATATTACACATAAGAAATGTCAGCTAAAAGGCTGTTATTTGCCCTAACATGCCTAAGAAAGCAAAAGATTTTCAAGGAACTTTCACATCTTCTTGTCTGGCCAGCGCACATAAGTTATGGTAGATCTTATGGACAGAGACAGCTTCATTTGGAAAGTTCAAATTATATATATAAGCAGGAAAAACATGAGCTAGAAGGAGTCCATACTGTTCCACTTGTCCATTGATTACTTTTGGAAAGAAACTGTGTTTACTTTAGGAGACATAATGTCTTTAAACAGAGAAGTGAACAATTTTCTTGTTATGAAGTTCTTTACAGGGCCCTATATCATGTCAGATATGCTGACATGAAAATTCAGAAGACACCAAGATTCTCTACTAGTATTTTGAACTGGACAGATGAGAGCAAACTTGAATCCATGAGCTGTAAAGCCACCTTAGATTTATCTTAATATGATCTTAGGCAAAGCTCTACACTGGTGTAGTACATAGCTTATCTGGCTCCCGCTCCATGTCTTTTCCTGAAGATGTCATGTATTGGAATCCGTATGCAAATAAAACCTTTATGCCTTTCACAGTTTAATTTTTGTCTTTTTTTTTCCATATTTCCTCTTGGGAATCCTATGTGTTACCTTTTGCCTGCAAAATTAGATAGCTTTTTAAAAACTATAATATATATAGATACACATGTTTATATATAAGATACCTTTAATACAAGATCTCCTTTTTAAAACCTAGCTGTGGTGGCTAAATGAAAAGACAACATAAAATCAAGTTTTAGGAAGCAAATCTGCCTGTATTATTCCATTTTCTCTTTACAACATAACAGAGAAACTTTGTTTACTTAGGTATACTGAATATTCATTAGAATATGATATATGCAAGGACATTTAGAATATTTCACCCCCTGGAGACAGTATCTAGTCTAGAAACCTCTAGCATGTTTTAGCAATTCCTCTCAAATTTATATTTTGTACTTATTGAGTGACTCATCTGTTAATGCATGCCACAACCGTTTATTGTAGTCACTAGCTTTTCATATTTCCACTCCAAGAGTAAAATAAAAGAGCTGAAATTAACATAATTTACAACAATGTGCTCCTTAAACAAGTAACTGTGAGTTTTTTGCTCTGACAGAACACTGCTATAAAGGACCATGTTGCTCAACAGAATAACTAATCTATTTTTGTGTATAGTATATTAATCAATACATGACATTCCTATTAGTTACTAAATTCCAAATGTCAAACAAGTCTGTTTTGATAAATACTTAAATATTTTAGGAAAAAATATTGACTAAGTGACAGGCTTATAGATGGCGAATAAAAATGAGATGTTTACAAGTTTTTTTGGGTAGGGGGAAGAATAATGTATTTGCTGTCATTGCACACCAGCATTAGCTCCATAAAGAAACAAATTGTTTGTCCATGTCTGAAATCACCTCATTTGTTTTGTAAATATTTATTTTCAACTAAATATATTAAAAATGCTAAGTGTTAAATTGAAGGAAGTAATATGAAAGCAAGGAAAAGTAACGAAGTTAAATCTGACATCTCCTTGCCACAGTCTGTTAATGAAATGGATAAACTGAGAGACAATATCTGTTACTAAGGCAGAGGATAATATTAAATTATATATATTAAAGCATATATTTCTGTTTTCTTGTCTTGCAAAAAATCATACATGTCAGACACTGTTAGTGAACTTCTACACGTCCTCACCAAGACATGGGTCAAATTCCTTTCTAAATGTGTAGGAATCATAGCTGAATCATACCTGCGTAGTGGCTGCAAGCTTTGAGATTTTAGGCATTAAAGATGAAAATGTTACAGAATTATAGAATCATAGAATATCTCAAGTTGGAAGGGACCCATAAGGATCATCGTGTCCAACTCCCTGCTCCTCACAGGACTACCTAAAACTAAACCATATGACTAAGAGCGTCATCCAGATGCTCCTTGAATTCTGACAGGTTTGGTGCCATGACCACTTCCCTGGGTCTTGTTGCAGTGAGCGACCATGCTCTCAGTGAAGAACCTTTTCCTGATGTCCAATGTTAACTTCCCCTCACACAGCTTCATTCCATTTCCTCGCATCCTATCACTAGTCACCAGAGAGAGGAGATCAGCACCTCCCCCTCTGCTGCCCCCCTTGNTGTCCTTCTTATATTGTGGTGCCCAAAACTGCACACAGTACTCAAGGTGGGGCTGCACTAATGCACTGTAGAGTGGGACAGTCACGCCCCTCAAAAGGCTATGTTGTGTTTGGTGCACCCTAGGATGCAGCCGACCCTTTTGGCTGCCAGGGCACACTGTTGACTCATATTCAACTTGCCATCATCCCAAACCCTCGGATCTCTTTCCAAGGGGCTGTTCTCCAGCCTCTCATCCCCCAATTTGTATATATAACCAGGATTGCCTGTCCCAGGTGGCACTTGCTCTTGTTAAATTTCATACGGTTGGTGATTGTCCAGCTCTCTAGTCTATCCAGATCTCTCTTTGTATTGGGTTTGCATGGCAAGGTTTTGGGAGCAGGAGGGTTACAGGGGTGGCTTACATGAAAAGCTGCTAGAAGCTTCCCCTATGTCTGATAGAGCCAATGCCAGCTGGCTCCAAGATGGACCCACTGCTGAGCCAATCAGCAACAATAGTAGCGCCTCTGGGATAACATTTTTAAGAAGGGGGCAAAAAAAACCCTTCACAACTGCAGCCAGAGAGAGGAGTGAGAATATGTGNACTTCCCTGGGTCTTGTTGCAGTGAGCGACCATGCTCTCAGTGAAGAACCTTTTCCTGATGTCCAATGTTAACTTCCCCTCACACAGCTTCATTCCATTTCCTTGTGTCCTANGAGGTACTCCAGGCGCAGGAGCAGAGATTCCCCTGCAGCCCATGGTGAAGACCACGGTGAGGCAGGCTGTCCCCCTGTTTTTCAGTAACTCCCAGAATGACCTTCTCCATAATTTTATGAGGCACCAAAGTCAGACTGACAGGCCTGTAATTTCCAGGGTCCTCCTTCTTAACCTTCTTGAAAATTGGGACAACATTTGCCAGCTTCCAGCAAGCTGGGACCTCTCCAAGCTCCCAAGACCATTGGAAAATAATGGAAAGAGGTCCCATGATGACATTGGCCAGCTATGTGGACCTGTAACCCGTACCTGTTGTAGCTGTTCTTCCAAAAGACAAAATGTAATAATTTTGAAAAGACTCAGCTGTGCTGTACTGTGTGCCCACCTTTTGAGAAAGATCTTAAGGATGGAGATGCCCAAAATATGGCCCTTAGTCAGCTGTATCAGTTCCAGAGAGGTGAAAGTTCAGACTTAGCTGTGTGTCTGGGATGTCCTGTTACTAGGTCTTGATTACTCTTCAGATGTTTGACAGTTGCCTTTCTTTTTTAGGAAAAGACTGTAAGAGAAACCTAGACAACATTTCTGGTAACTGCTCTGATAATCATCTACTGACGTTAGATGTCTAAAGCAGAAGAGATGTTGCCTCTAAGTTGCTAAAGGCAACTCAGGCAGGAAAAGAGGGCAGCTAAATTGAATATTAGTATGGTGCTTAAATTCTGGCAGTTAGCAAATGAAATGTCTTAGTACATCTAAAAGCTTGTCCCTAGTTTTAATTCTACCCTCACTGAAGTGAATTATAAACAACACAGGGCTCCCTAGTGTGTTCAAACAAACTTATGAATGTTTTATTCTATGTGTTTGTGTTTTTCATTTTTCCAGGTCAGCTTCGATTTTTTTTCCAACAGACATGTCTTGCTTTGTTGTGATGGCTGATTGTTGGAGCAATGCTATTTCCTCTTGCCTGATATATTTTCTTTTCTTTTATTTATTTATTTATTTATTGGTCACTACTGTTCAGCAGCTCAGCAGAACTGGAGATTATTCTTACTATTGTCCACACAATGCTTCATACCTCTTGTGATCTCATTGGTGCCTTTCCTAACTGGACAATAAAGCATTCTTTCTGGATAGCACACAGCAAAGCCTAACATACGTTTAGAACTCAAGGGAAGACTATATTTAATGGGTCAATTATCAAAGACATTTGAGGTGTTGCTGACTTCTACAATTTAAACTTTTGACAACTACTACTTTATCTTTCATGCTGCATCAAAATTTCCCATGCTATCATACAGTAAAAGTTTAAGAATTATCACACAGAAAAAATGTCAATAGCTTATGCTTGGCATTTTCTTGCATGTAATGACATTCAGTGTTGACAGGTGGAAAACACAGAATTCCTATGATGGCTCTTAGTGCAACATTATATCCCTTTCACATGTTAGGATGAGAAAATATTTCGTTTTACTACATTTTCAAGATATAATTCCTGATTTTCTGGTTTTTTTCTAAACACTATTAAACAGGTTTTTGTTCCCTATCAAGATTTCATTGATCACAATGGAATATTTTTCAATATATAATATTTCCTATCTGTAAATGTACTAAGGAGATGACATAAACCCAAATGAAATATTTGGAAAGATCCCTATTAGCATCAGGGTAGCTTGATTAGAAGATTGTCATTTGACCAAAACAGAAACATCCTGCCTCCCCCCACCCCCCTAGCCCCATTTTTAACTAGCTAAACATATATTTTGAAAGCAGGAGCTATAGGACTGCTTCTTTTCACTAAGATTTTAAAATAGCTCATATATTTTAAAATAATAATGTGTGTGTTACAGGCCATTCTCAAACAGCCAAGTGAATTTTCTTATAAAATTATTCAGATGACTCTAAAACTTCATGCTAACATTCTTTGGGCCCTGATAAAAAAGAAGGAATATTAACAGCACAAAATAAACAAAATATAGTTCACTCACCAGCCCATGAGGGAAGCCTGGTAATGAAAACAGAAGTCTGTAAAGAACTGATTTTCCTGTCCTTTTATCAATTGATTTATTAGCAGTTCCATATATTAAACATAACAAAGTGAATTTTTAGTGAGATTTCCCGTGTGTGTGGAATGGGTGCTGAATGACCATGCTGACACTCAAGAAGCAGTTTTTAAGATAATTTTATTTATAGTCACAAATGAACAATAACACACAGATTAAAAACATCATAATAAAATATGCCAAGCTGATAAGTTAATCAAAGGAGAAGAGACATCACCTGAACTCTTGTTCTATTGAAGCAAATTCATGTATAACAAATATAGAAGCTGTCTATCCCATCCTTCTTCTTATGAGTTGGAGGTGGAAGGAGGCAGATGCTTCTGTTCAAAGTGGGAAAGAAAGTTTAGGTAATACTGTCTTTCTCATTGGGAAATTTGGGGGGAATGAGTCATTTCCTGCTCAACGTCTTTGTGAATGGCTCAGATTAAGTCCTGTGGTCACTCAATTTGAGGATGTTTTCAGATGGAAGCCTTTTCTTCCCATACCACTTGTCTACCTTTCTTTCTTGATGTAGCTTGTTTATAGTCACTCTTTCTTTATTTTGTCAGCGTAGCACTAAATCCTGATACCAAAGTTACTGAGAGTTCTTGGCATAGTAGTTTCAAGCTGTGACCATAGCATGAACCTTTAATAAACCCAAGTGCTTTTATCAAGATGAAGGCCCCCTTCTCCCTTCCTTGTTCTTTGTCCTGCCTTCCATGATTGGAAACTCAGTGTATTTCCAGGTGACTGATATGGGCTACCTGAGGACCCAATCCCTCCAGTTCACTGCAGCATGTCCAGCAGGTAAATGTAAACACAGCCTGGGATTCTACACATTTATTTTACAGCACTGTAGGAGAGAAAAGAAAGACAGCTGCGTGCAAACTCCAGCCTATATGACAGACATTTATGGATGTAGAATCCCATTCTACCTAGATCAGAATCTGACGATATACTTCTTTGTTTTTTTCCTACCATATACTCCCAAGTAGATGTTATAGGAGAGGAAATGTTTCAGAGACTTGCTAGATCTTTTTTTAGTGCATTCTTCTATGAAAGTCTGAATAAAAATATCATAAGGTAGTCAACACCTACTATTTCCTAATATTGATTGAGAAAATCTTTGCTCATTAGTAAAAGTTTGCCCCAGCATGGAATGTGTGAACACGGCAGTCTGTAAATTTTGAGGCAAACTTTAGCTGAACCCTTTACACTGTGCAAGGGGCAGACCTGAATTGTCCTATGAGATCTCATGAAACTGAGTCCTTCTTATTGGTAAGGCTGAAAAAGTATTTTAGAAGAGCTTGCTCTTATATTGTGGATTGTAAATAATCAGTTCCACTCTAGACTAGAATAGTAATGACTGATCTGTAACACTTCAAGCTTTTATTGTGGATGATACATATTTATAAAATACACTGAGGCTTTTATTTAGCTACCACCAGTGTAAGCTGTTTTATTCCTTTATAAAATTACCATTATGAGCTATCTGCAGAATATTGTTGGGGAGGCAACTTGTCACTGGTGCTGACTTTAGCTCAGAGCACCAGTATAGATGTAATATATGCATAAATTCACAGCATGTGAGTCCTTGTGTAGTTAGTGTTCAAAGACTCATGAGGCACTGGATAGGGAATAGTTCTTGGTTTTGTTTTTTTTTTTTTTTGAGGGGGGGTTGATTGACAGAAAATAAAATAAGATTACCTAATACCATGAACTGATATAAAACACCCTGATTAAAACAGGAAAAATTAGTATAGGCATCTAATGGTGTTATGATTAAGAAAGAAAATATAAAATTGAATTTTAAATGATTAAAAATAAATTTAAATAAAAAGATATTTATTTATGTATTTTACCAGTTTTGTTTGATCACTTTAAGACTTTTACTGAAAGCATTTTGACCTGGAGATAAAATGAGCCATTTTCCATGGAAACAAAACTTAACATAATCATACCCTAACTGTGTCCAAGTTTAATTCTGTATGACTATAATTTCTCTGCTGTGAATGCAACTCTGGTCATTTTATATAGTCTCCTTATTGAATGAAATATAAAATTTATGCTAACATTGTCATTCTTTTTTTATTTAAATTCTCACTGAGGTCCAAATATTTCCATTTAGGGGACCAAGCCATAGCAGCCTTATCTGAACATATAAAAACTGCTAAGGATTTGTGTCATGAAACAATGAAAATCTCTTGTAAGATATTCTACTTAAAGCTTTGGCATAGGAAGATAGCCATGGAAAGATTAAAAAAAAGATGTTAACTTGCATCTTCTTTGTTGAATTCCAAAGAAATGGTAGTGTACATTTTAAATGTTTAATTTAAATAAAATAAATTAGAAAGTACCTGTTAGAGCTCTCTTGTTGCTATCCTTTCATATGGATTGCTGAATTTTTCCTGATGGAGATGAAGAAGAGCTATTCAGGAGCGAACACTGTCCTCACATCTACAAATCTCCTCCTAAAAATGCTACATTTGCTAACAACAAATTAGATTTTTACAATTTTCGATGAATGGAACAGGGGCAGAGCAAGTAGAGGAACATGAGCATTTATGGACATGGGAAGGCTAATTGAATGAGTTCCAGAGTCCCAGGGGTGCCACAGTTAGACCATGATAGGAAAGAAAATACAAACTCTTAGGAGTTGATTGTATATCAGCATACTTTAGTTCCTGAATTGCAGGTGGATCTGCTGGCTTGGTCCTCAGATCTCACTGGTTCTTGGGTAAGTACGTGCTCCTGTTCACACAGTCTCAAATAGTTTTGTAGCACGCTTTGCTTGTTCAGTATAAAGATTTAAATGTTGTATTTTACCTCTAATCATAATGGTATAGGTGGTGATTAGAATTTGTATTCTCATCTAGGTAACTGTCTAAAGATTATTCCTATATCTGCAAGCTGAACTTATACATATATTCATATATATATGCACGTCTGTGTGTGTGTATATGAATGTGTATATATATGTATGATACCTAATTTTTTTCAGGGTACCTGTCACAGTAAGGAAGAGGTAACTGCTATCAAACTGCTCTAGAAATCATGGTTGCCTGAATACACTTAAAAAACCCCTATAGTATGAAGGCATTGTTTCTTTAAAAGTTTGTATGCTTAATAAATGCTATACAATGTTAAATTACAAGGTCAGCTGAAAGCTCCAAAAGGGGTTTATCTTCACCATTTTGATCACTGTAAGTTTAGAATTCAGAATTAAGCTTGTGCGGTTTGTACACGTTTAATTAACTACAAGGCAAGGTTACTGTAAAGGTTAATTAAGATCTATCTCCTATGACTGTAAGGAAACAATTTATGGTAAGTACTTCAAGAGGTATTGTTTCCTATAAAAGCAACTAAGCGTTTTATATTTAGTGGTTCGACATTAAAAAAAAAAAAAGAGCTTTTTCTGATTTACTTGAAAGCTTGATAATCGTAAATATTACTTTGTCATTTACCAGCAACACAAGAAAGATAAAACCAAATTATTTGTAGTGTTTTAGCTGGAACTTTCTATATCTGTTTCAAGGTAGTTGCCCTGTGTCAGCTAGGCATTGGCTGATCCTTTGAGTGATTTTTATAGTGATTAAAGTGGGCTGGTGAGAGAAGACCAAAATAGATTCCTTGGCACTCCACCAGCAGGCAACAAGAGTGTATATCAAATACACAGCTTTTCATCTTTGAGCAAATTCATCCTCAAAGGTGACTTCTTTCACAAAGAAAACAATAATTAATCAGATAATTATGTTGCTGGCTAACCTTCTGAATTGGCAGGAAAATTGGATTTTATTTAAAGTTATTTCCCCAGAACTCATAAAAATGGTAGAAGGGAATTAGTTAGATAAAATTTTTTGCAGCACATATTATCAAATACATATAACATCTAAACTCTGAGTTACTTGCAAGCATTCACTTAGGATAGTCAACACAATATCAACTTCTGTAATTTTTATATATTTTTTTAAATAATAACTATTCTGTGGAAAGCTGATGGTGCAAGATAAGGTGCTGATGACATATTACTTCAAAGTTTGATTTCTGTTTTGAAAACACTTTAAAATAGTGCATCAGGGCATGGATCCATGCCACATTACTGAACATTTATGCAGTATGTATGTTTACAGCTAAGTTGTCTAGATTCTCTTTAGAACCAATACCGCGAAGTTAGCACTTGGACAGTAGGATTCATTTGCTTTATTTTAGAAATCTAACTTAGGATGAGATGACTTGTGCCATAGTATTGCCTAATTTTTGAGAGCAAAAATAAAGAGACCTCTACATTTGATCAGATAAGTCCTACCTGCATGTTTCCATTTACCTTGTGTTCTAATTATTTGCAAGTTTTAACATGTATGATTTGAATTGAAAAGCTAATATTTTTCTAAGAACCAGTCTGATAACATCTAGGTCTCTACTTCCACATTTCTACACAAGGAAACTCTCATACAGGGAAATGGGAGCTCCATCTGGTTCAGTTTATAAAGTCCCATCAGAAGGACACTTTGTCAAGAGTATAAGAGGAAACGTGGGTAAAGCAATGCAGAAATAAAGCATTTTTGCAGATCAGCCCTTCTTTACCATTAAACAAAGATTTTTGTCCCCATATCTCTTCCAATTTACCCTACTTTCTTAGACAATGTGTTACTTATTCTGTCAGGCTGCTGCCACCCGATGATTCTTCCTTCCTTTTGTGTTCTTACTGTGTTTGTTTGTTCAGAAACCCTTTCACATTGTCAGCGTGATGAGATTTTTGAGCATGGTCTTTTCTGCTTCAGGACAAGAATGTAAGAAATCGATGTGAAGGACTTTATGTAAGACTGAGGTACAAAGAAACACTGTTATAAAGCTGCCTCTTCACTTCCTAATTATTCATATAGCCTGGATTTTGTTTCCTTCTGTCTGTGAAAACAAATGCAGAGGACCTTCAACCTAATACACACCCTTTCTTTCCAATTCAAGTTAAATCTGTGGTTGAGAGTCTCATAAAAAATTTCTGGTCTCAGAATATTCATGAAGTTGCACAGGCTGAACCTAGCCTTATAATTGGAACCAAACCAATGTTATTCGTAAAATTTTAGGTAAATCCTAATAAATAAATAAAAACCCATATTTGTCCTGGTTTCAGCTGGGATAGAGTTACTTTTCTTCCTAGTAGCTGGTACAGTGCTGTGGTTTGGATTTAGGATGAGAATAATGTTGATAACATACTGTTGTTTTAGTTGTTACGAAGCAGTCAAGGACTTTTCAGCTTCTCATACTGGTCTGCTAATGAGGTGCAGAAGAAGCTGGGAGGGAGCATAGCCAGGACAGCTGACCCAAACTGATGAAAAGGGTTTTCCATACCATATAACATCATGCTCAGTATATAAACTGGGGGGAGTTGGGCAGGGGGCAGCGATCGCTGCTTGAGGGCCAGCAGGGCATCGGTCAGCGAGTGGTGAGCAATTGCATCGCGCATAACTTATTTTGTATATTCTTTTATTATTATTATTATTATTATTATTATTATTATTTTCTCTTCCTCTGCTATCCTATTGAACTGCCTCTATCTCAACCCACAGGTTTTACTTTTTTTTCGATTCTCTCCCCCATCCCACGGGGCGCGGGGAGGGTGAGTGAGTGGCTATGTGGTGTTTAGTTACCGACTGGGGTTAAACCACAACATTTTAATCGATCTTTTCTGCTCACAGAAGTAAAAATATGTGTAAAAATATGTATAAAAATGTTACATATATATATTTCTGAAAGTTATCACTAATTGCTAAAGCACAAGCAACTGTTATCATTCAAAATATACACAGAGTGAAAGCTCGGGGGGGGTTATATGTTATAAAGCAACACTATGAGTAAGATAGATCAGCATTTTAAGGCAAGGTGAAGAGTTAATGCTATAAATTCTAGATGTCACAAACTGAGAGCAATAAAGAAGGAAAACAAAAAAAGACATACCCTTCATGACTATAAATACATTTGAATTTAAATTTGGTCCCTAACATCATTAACTTCCTCATAAAACAGAAAAAAAGAAAAAAAAGAAAAATAAAAAACCAAACCAAACCTTCAAAATATCTTCTGACTGCTTACACAGTACTGATGTATGCTTGTAACAAGCCACAATGTCCTTTTGTAGGTTAAATTTATGGCTAAAAAGGTTCTGTCTCCTTTTTACTTCCATTTCGTATTTGCAAAACTGTATTTCAAGTATGATTATAACTACCTGAATATATAATTCCAATATGAGACTCAGAGTATTTCTGAAAAAAAGTCTGCTTAGATTTGCAAATTAAGCCTGGTTTGTAAGTCTATGAATAATACAAATTGGCTTTGATCACTAAAAAGAACTACCATAATTGTACTGACCTCTGTTGTGAAAAAAAATCAAATGGGTGGAAACAGACCAAGGGAAAGGACAAGAAAAGGAAAGTGAAGTGGCAAGAAAAATTCATTTCCAGTTACTGCAACCTAATCTTAAAGTTCAAGAGAATAAAATTTTTCTATGTCTTGGCAGACTTTGATTTACAAGATTGTTTAAGAAATACATTGCATTTCTTTCCTGCCATCTTACTGTCTTTATCCCAACCCGTGACTCCTGGAACACCTGCCATCCTACACTCCACATCTATCCCTACACTAATGAAAAAGACTTCTTAAGTTACTGAAAAGAGTTCCAGTACCAACTGCTTGGATTTAGTGACTAGTAATGTTAAAGATAATGAGTACATCACAAAGAGGCAGCTACCAGAGATGCGGCAATTGTCAAAACAGTTATCTCAGTGGAGCACAAAGAAGCCCCAGAAGGTCTGCTCAAAGCGGCACAGAACTATTTGAGACTGTCCAACAATGGTTTTGGTGTGCCACAGGGCATGGTCTTCAACAGAAGCTGAAGAAACTACTGGCACATCAGATGCCTCACCTCAGTCCAGAAGGACATCACTATCCAGACCTTGGATTGCAGGGAGGGAAGGTCCCTCCCTTTGATGCTGGTGAATGACTGGTGGGACATGAACTGTGGTGTGGGCACTGAGCTACCAAGTGAAGGAGCTGTAAGCAGTGCTAAGCAGACTGCATACCACCAAGGGGGCTGAAAAAGAGATTGATAAGGTTTTCCATATAGACCTTGAAGAGGCAAAAACCCAAGCCCCACGATGCAAGGAAGACAGGACAGAATGAGACTGCACTTAGAAGAATGGTGGATGTCTCCATCCCAGGATGGGGGAAGCTGGAAATTTGCTTTGTTAGTGTGCAATTACAGAACAGATAAAGTGCTCTGGGAAGAGGTAAAGAGGAACAAGACACTCAGTAAGGGCATCAGAGCCAGCTGAGCCTGAAGCAATTGTCCCCCCAACAGGAAAAGTTGTGTTACAGACATTGAAGTCTCCCTCCTGTGGAGGGTGGTGTCACTCATCTACTGACCAGACTTGTTGCTTGCTAGTGTCTCAGATCCAGGATGTTTTGGAGAGACTATTAAGGCTTGTCTAATTCTCTCACTTACACAACATGTTGTGCATCCAGTGAGAATCAATGGTACTGCCAAAGATGACCTTAAACACGTCAAGAGTGACTACAGAGCTCTGGGAGCTACAATAAGGGTGTAGAGGCCAAGGCGATGTTCTCTTCAGTCCTGCCAGTGAGAGGGAAATGCTCAGCTAGGTAGGAGTGGATGCATCTTGCAGGTCAATGCCTGGCTGTGCAGGTGGTGTCACAGGGCTTTGGCTCTTCTGAGGAATGAGAACTGCTGCATGGAGACCTGGGTTTGAGTGCCAAGGTTTTAGTAGCGGGGGAACTACAGGGGTGGCTTCTGTGAGAACACGCCAGAAGCTGCCCCCATGTGCCAAGTGGCTCCAAGATGGACCCACCACTGGCCAAGGCTGAGCCAATCAGTGACGGTGGTAGTGCCTCTGTGATAACGTATTTAAGAAAGAGAAAAACTGTGGTGCAACAGCAGCTGGAAAAGAAGAGTGAGAATATGTGAGAGAAACAACTCTGCAGACACCAGGGTCAGTGAAAAAGGAAGGGGACGAGGTGCTCCAGGCACTGGAGCAGAGATTCCCCTGCAGACCATGGTGAAGAGCATGACAAAGCAGGTTGCCCCCCTGCAGCCTGTGGAGGTCTACAGTGGAGCAGATATCCGCCTGCAGCCTGTGGATAGCTTAAACCAGGAGCAGGTGGATGTGCCTGAAGGAAGCTGTGTCCCTGTAGGAAGCCCACACTGTAGCAGGCTCCTGGCAGGACCTGTGGACCCGTGGAGAGAGAGAAGTCCACACTGGAGCAGGTTTGCTGGCAGGACTTGTGACCCCATGGGGGACCCACGCTGGAGCAGTCTATTCCTGAAGGACAGCACCCCCTTGGAAAGGACCTGTACTGGAGCAGTTTGTGAAGAAATGCAGCCCGTGGGAAGGACCCATGTTGGAGAAGTTTGTGAAGGACTGTCTCCCATGGGTGAAACCCCACGCTGGAAAAGGGGAAGAGTGTGAGGAGGAAGGGGCAGCAGGGACAATGTCTGATGAACTGACTGCAAACCCCATTCCTTATCCCCCTGCGTTGCTTTGGGGCAGGAGGCAGAGAAAATCAGGAGTGAAGTTGAGCTTAGGAAGAAGGGAGGGATGGGGGGAAGGTGTTTTAAGATTTTGTTTTTACTTCTTATTATCCTACTCTGATTTGATTGGTAATAGATTAAACTGATTTTCTGCAAGTCGAGTCTGTTTTGCCTGTGATGGTAATTGCTGAGTGATCTCTCCCTGTCCTTATCTCAACCCATGAGCCTTTTGTTCTATTTTCTCCCACCCTGTCTAGCTTAGGAGGGGGAGTGGTAGAGTGGCTTTGTGGGCATCAGGCATCCAGCCAAGGTTAACTCACCACAGGGACATAGTCCATCAGAAAAAGTAGGAAAAGAGCATCTTTGCCAGCAGGCTTGCTAATCTAGTGAGGAAGGTTTTAAAATGACCTGAAGAGAAGACATATATAACAGTGAGAAAGTAGTTTAGGGAACAACATGATGGGAAAGACTCTCAAAATTCCAGCAATTAACTGGAGCTGAAACTACTAAGGGACATAAAAGGCAACTGGAAGGATGTCTGTATATTGGCATTAAAAGGAAACTTACACCAAAATTGAGACCTAATGTTCAATGGGGCAGGAAATCTAGTGACAAAGATCATGGGGTAGTCAACATACTTGATGACTTCTTTGCCTTTTTTTTATGGTAAAATTTGCTCTTGGGCCCCCTCTGACACTACTAGCAGAGTCTCATGGGAGTGAAACATTGCCCACAGTGGAGGAAGATAGAATTAGTAAGCACTTATAACTGGATGTACATAAGTCCAGGTGGGATACATCAAGGGGTGCTACAGAAGGTGGCTGATGACATTGTGAGGTCTCTATCATCTTTGAAAGATCATGGTAATCAAGGGAGATACCTGATGACAGAATGATGGCAAATATCACATTTATTTTCAGAAAAAGGAAGAAAGAGGATATTAGCTTATCAGTTTAACCTCAGTCCCTTGGAAGACTGTGGAGCAAAGCATGTTGAAAACCATTTCCAATCATGTGAAGGACAAGAAACTGTTTGCAAATAGACAGCATATATTTATGAAGCACAAATTATTTATGATCAACATGATTATCTTCTGCAACAGGAAAGCTGTCTCAGTACCTGGAGAGGAAGAAGTGGCTGTTCTACATTTTGACTTTAGCAAGACCTTTGACATGTTCACCCAGACTAACCTTATGGCCAAAGTTGAGAAGTTGAGAAGAAGGAGAGTGGGAATCAGCTGGACTGCTAGGATCAAAGGGTTTTGATCAATGGTTCAAAATCCAACTAATTGCCAGTTGCCTGTAGTATCCCTCAGGGATTCATACTGGAGTAGATACAGGTGGGTTTTTTTGGTTGGTTGGTTGGGGTTTTTTTGGTTTTTTTTTTTAGTGACCTGGCTGATGGGATTGAGTGCACTGTCAGAAAATTAATGGACAATACGGAACTGGGAGGAATCATCAAGAAGCTGGAAGACCCATTCAGAGAGTCTTCAAAAGGGTGAAGAAGTGGCCTAACAGGAAACTCATGAACTTCCAAAAAGGCACAGAAAAAGTTCTGTGTATGGAATGAAATATCTCCATGCAGCAGCACTGACAATGGTTCAACTTGCTAGAAATCAGCTTTGCAGAAAAGGACCTTGGGATTCTGGTGGACAAGAATTCAACATGAGTTGGCAGTGCGCTTGTGCAACAGAGGGTCACAGGCATGTTTGTTTGCATTAGCGCTAGCGTAGCCAACAGGTCCAGCTAAATGGTTCTCTCTCTCTCTTTGGCATGTGTGAGACCACATCTGGAGTACTGTGTGCATTTTTAGGCTACCTACTTTAAGGAGGACATTAATATAATAACACTGATGTAAGTGAGACCAGTGGTGGATCACCAAGAGGGTCATGGGGCTAAAGAATATGACATATGAGAAGAGTCTGAGAGACCTGGGTTTGTTGAGCCTTTAGAAGAGAAAGTTAAAGGGACACTTCATTGCTTTCTTCAATTTCCTAATGGGAGTATATAAAGAAATGAAGCCAGACTCTTCTTCCTGAGAGTGCATAGTGATAGGATGAAAGACAATGGACACAAGTCCAAACATGGGAAATTATGATTAAGGGGAAAAAAAATTCACTGTGAGGGTGGTCAAATACTAGAACTATGTAGGGAAGTTGTGGAATACTCATCCTCAGAAGTGTTCAAGGCTCGACCAGAAAGGTCCCTGAGCAACCTGATCTAGTTCAACCTGCTCTGAGCTGGAATTTGGACTTCTGCAGGTGACCTCTGTGGGTCCCTTCCAACATAATTGTTCTATGATTCTATAACTGAATACATTATTCAGTTTTCTCCTACATTTGCACATTCTAAGCCTAACAGACCTTTTAACACTAAAAACTTGAAATAAATGAAGGTGAGAATTTAACTGTAACTCTGTAATTTCATCGTACAAATCCTTTTCATCTTAATACAAATAAAGAATCTCCCTTTAGTCACAGAGAAGACTTAAACCAGACTAACAGACTTTGTTTGCTGAACTCATTGTAGTAACACCAAAATGAGTGGTTTTAATCTCTATATTCAGATCTTCTTTTATTTCAAATATAAAGATTCTTTTAGCTATAAGGTTTTATGGCAAGAAATTTTGCTATATGAGAGCATGAAGATCCAGAAGTTTACCAGGTTCCAGGATTTGCATTTGTTAAAATTCACACCTGGGTTTCTTATAAATAAATAAAAATTATATGTTTTCATAACAATGGTATTTTAATTACTCAGCGAAGAATGTTGTGATAATCATATAAACACAAAAAAAACCGTAATTTGCCCTCTCACTTTTCTGGAAAAAGTTATGTGATATTAACAGGCTACCAGTTGTTATCGGGTGGCATATTTTATGAAGTAATTGCAACCCAATTAGCATATCCAAATTATGGTTATTAGGGTTCATAGTATCTTTATAATTCTTTTCTCCCTATGTTTGTTCTACTTTGGCTTTGTAATCACATACCATTTTTGTTTCAAAGCACTTGTTAAAAAGGAGCTCAGGTGATAACAGTTGCCCATTTTAGGGATACTCATTCAACATAAATATGTGCACTTCAGTTTGGTACTTCTACAAGGAGTCTTTGGTGGGATCAAGACCACTTAACCAGAGTGCTTAACTTTTACCCAAGGTTTCTTTGAAGTAGTTTGTTTAACATTTGGGAGTTAGTACCAGTGTGTTAAATGTAATTATAAAATCTAAAAAACTATAAAATGTAATTATAAAATCTTCCAGAGAAAGCTAATGCCAATATCTTTTTATCTTTAAAAAGCATAAAAATAAAAATTTAACAAATTTAACTGGGTATGTAAAAGTAGTTACCACTTATCTCCTCTCCAGTAGGATTATATCATATCATATAATTTTCAGTTATCAAAGGTTTACAAATTTATATTGCTGCTATAATTCTAAGGCTTTTTTTGAAGGAAAGTGATTGAAAACTTTTTTTTACACAGTTTTAAGATCAAATGTTGACAATGACAAATTACATTTTTAGTTTACATTATGCAATATTAGAGCTATACAATGAGCTGATAGCAAATGCTACTCTCATTTTTTACTTATTAGGGAGGTGGAAAACATCAGACGCATTTCTATATTTCCACAGTTTGAAGCATAAATGGCCATACAGAAATAAATTTCAAATAATCTTCTTCCCCTCCCTTCCTCTCCCCTCAGAAAAAGAGTTAAACATGGCTGGCAACGGGGGGGGGGAAAAACCAAAAAAGCCTACCAGGATGCACCAGTGAACTACTGGGGTTAAACCATGACATATTTGATCTCAAACAGCTAGTAGCTTGGGAAAATGAGACAGCTTTCAGCAATGACAGCTCACATTCAATTTTGAAGGATTGCCAGAGGAGTGAGTACTCACGTTATTCTCAGTCACTTCCAGGTTTTTACCTCTGTCTCAGGTTCTTCATCCATCAAAACATTGTCTGAGTAAAGAAACACCAGCACAGGGTTTTTTTTGTAAGAGCCTTCCTCTTCAGTGCTCTTCTGAAAGTCATGCTGGCCTATGCCTAAACTCAAATGAATCCCCTTTCTCTTTTCTTGTTCCACACACATCTCTGAAGCTCAACTTAATCTCTTCAGTAGCTGGGAACATGCCACAGGCAGCTAATCTCTGTAAGAAATAGAGTCCTCCTCTATGTATAAGTTACTGAGACTGGAACATACTTTCCTGAGAGCCATGGAATAGCCTTCATAAAAGAATTCTAGGCCATGACAAAAGAACCTACCTAATAATGCACAACAAAGATGTATTCTGCCTTCCGTACTCACTCAACATTTCCAGTAAAGCATAGAAGCCCACCTCCATAGTAATTTTCTTCATTTTTTATTTCTTTCATGCTCTTTCATTATTTTAAGATCGCAAATGTGAAATACAGAAGTTTAGACTAATATCACATTTTTACTGGCAAAATATTAAACCTAAATCTTTATTTTTTTCTTTAAGATGTGTTATCAGGCCTTGTCCAAGACACCAAAAAAGAATTTTACCATGCATTTTTTATCAGAAAACCCTCTTTTAGTTGAATGCTATAAAAAAGCAAGATTTAATTATCCGTTACAATCTTAGTGTTGCTATGTGAAGGTTTGATTGATTGATGTTTCCCCTTACTGAGACAAATGAATTAAATAAGTTTTGTGCTCTTAAAACACAAGATGTACAATCACTCCAAGGGACAGATCTTTTAAAAAAAGATGTATGGTCATCTTAGCTGATTATACAATAGTGTCTTCATCAGTCAAGTCTTATCTGAGTGCATAAAAAAGTGCAAGTCTTAACAGATGATAGTTTGCAGTTTAATCATTTAGTGTACCATCACTGCTGTTGTTGTCCAGCTGGAGTTCCACTGGCTTTTGTAACACTCAAGTGAAGAAGAATGGACTCCAAGACAAGTTCCACTATCATACTACGGTGTCTATCCTATACTTCTT